>VYZV01042834.1:132339-315364 GCA_013401275.1 Pandion haliaetus | reverse complement strand
TTTTCCTCACTGCTTGGTATCTAAATATCTGAACTTTTGAGTCTCAAATCTGATCTGATCGGCCCCTCCTGAAACTGCCTATGGGAAGTACTATGGACGTGGCACTGTAGAACATCAGCCTAATGCAGGATCAAGCACTTTATTTCTGGTCATTATGCTAGTTTATAGTCAATTGTTTTGTTTTCCAAAGAAATGTATTCTCTCTGCTTCTCTAAAAGTTTTTGGTTCGACATCCTTCCAAGCTAGATATACTTGGTCTTCAACATGGGGCTGCTTACCTCTATGGCCCAGTTCCCGGAAACAGTTAGGCATGTGCTTAATTGTGCACACATGGGTAATCGCACTGAAATCAAGATGTGTAGAATTAAGCAAGTCTAGAAGTATTTGCAGGGTTTGGTCTTTGTTCAACAAACAGGCCTCAGCCTGGCTGAAGTCCACGACATGCTACAAAAAGAAACTGAATTCAAAAGTAAGTAGCGTATTAATTATCAATTGATTTATTTCATTAAACCAGTTAATTCTGTACTTTTAAAAGCTACTTTCCATTTTTCCTGCAAATCCAATTGCCCTTCCTTTCACATTCAGTTTTCCTCCTCACTGCTCAACTCCCAGCAGACCTGAGCTGCCAGCCTCATGATCCCCTTTCATAATGATTTGAGTTCTGATGTTTCTTTTTTCTACCAACTTTGTGTATTACCATAATGGTTCCTAGGACATATTTTGGCCAGCTTTTAGGGAGCGAGAGAGTCACAGTCTTTCAGACCTCCGTTTCCAAGTGCAGTATTAAATATAATCCTTATAATTATAGCGCTGCCACTTGGACCACTGTAGTTCAGCCTATGTCAATATGTCATCAAAAGCTCTCTTTCTCAGGAGCTGGAACTCAGTCATGTTGATTGAATTGAAATTTGACGGCCAGCAGCTGCAAACACACTCTGGCCCCATCCCCTTGCCTGCCTCCCTGCTTTTTTTTTGCTTTTACCACAAGATCCTCCTGCTTTCTGTCAAAGTCCTGAGTTTACAGAACAGAGATAATGGCTGATTCCAGGATAAGTTATTCTGAGCTACCCCTTTGGGTAAGTCTAGACTGTCCTTCAAGGGGTGCCCTGCGGCAACCTGAAGGCACAATCTGCTATCTGTGCCAACGGTGAACCTGAGAGCACAGCCCCAAGTACAGCGCAAAGGCCATCCTCAGACTAAGCATGACCATCCTCCGTGTTGGAGCTCTTAGGATACCATCAGTGTCACACTCGGCAGCTAAGGAAGCTGTAGACACACCTTGGCTGAAGTCTGTGAGGCTCCTGTGTGAGCAGGGCTGGGAGCACCGCAGTCCTCTCCCCTCTCATCGCCTTGGTCAGTCGCCATACAGACCTTGCTATTCATCTAAGTAAAGGCATCAGGACTGGGGTAATTCCCAGCAGCAGTTTATACTGCAAGTTTAACATACATTTCTTTAGCCCTAGGGGACTGGGGGAAAAAACCAGCTTTGAACTGGGGGGAGAAAAAAAAAAAATTGGTATCATTTTTGGTACGTAAAAACCAAAACAAACCCCCAGCATTCATAACATGAGATATTCAGGTTTTAAAATGTGCCACTTGCCAATACACAGTAACTACTTTTCATAAGGCCCTTTAGTCCATGTATTTACAGGTGGACCAGAATAGCTCTGCACAAGTTAATCCAGTCCCTTGAGTAAACAGTATGTACTTCTAAAACTTTCTAAATATACCAAGCATACGTAAGGCCTTTGACATGCATTTGTACCACACACAATACGTCTGAGAGACCCTGATAGAGCCAGGATGGCTAGTGAGGTCGATAACCTCCTTGCTAGTCTACGGGATGTGTGTTCATTCTGTCAAGCCCGTGAAGGGTAACTGCATTTGGATGACCAGTGTGTCAAAAGGGCTATTTACTGAAATGGTCCATTATGTGGTTCTTGGGGCCCTCTCCCAGGACTTACTGTCTGTGCTTGGGTCTCCCAGGCTGTCATCAAAGCACAGGCTCTTTGACACAGGTCAGAAGGATTCTTCACCACAGCTTCACACTGCCTCTTTTGGTCACAAAAGTCACACTCATCCCCTTCCCCTAGTAAAGTCCTTCTCTGCCATCCCCCTCCACTTCCCAAAGCTATTATCCATTCCTCCTCCTCCACATTCACCCCTGTCTCACCTGGGCTATTGCCCTCCCTTCTCTCCTTTCATGCTCCTGACACTGCTTTGTAATGTTGTTTATCTAGCTTGGAAGGGCCAGAGGGCCAGGCTAACAGAGAGATGCTGAACACATGGTTTCCACATGTTCTCCTCATCTTCCCTTGTACTGCTTTTCTATCTGTCTTTCTCTCTTTGCTTCAACTGGAAATCTAATGACCACAAGTGTAGCCTCTCCTCCTCTCATTAGTTTTATAAAGGATGAGCTTAAAGGTCCTGTGTCATTGTCACAAGAAACTTAGAGCAAAAACTTCTGTGAGTTGACAATGCACTTGTAGGTTCTCTGGCCTCTCACCATAGGCCATGGGTGCTCACAAACTGGGCATGCAGTTGTGAATGCTCAGGCCGGAGTTCAGAAAAATACTTAAAGGATATGTGTGAAGTTAAACATAAGATTAAATGCTTTTCAGTTTGAGTGCTGCCTCCTTGAAGTGGGACCCCATATTGCAAAAGACATCTTTATTGGCCTGATTCAGAAAATACTTAAGAGTATACCAAAGTTTTAAGAATAGTAGTACATCCACTATCTTGTATTTTTAATGACCCTTAAATAGGGCAGGCTGGTATGGGCAAGGCAGAAAATGTGGAGGCTTTCCTGGTCATCTCTTACATTTCGACTCATGCTCTGGAATCTGAGTGTCTCTAAACTCTAAATACATTTTTGTAGTGCTGCTGCCATTGTAATGTTCTGTAATGTAATTGTGTTGCGTGCTTATGTGCAGATTATTTAAAGCAATTATAATTAACTGAAAAGCAACTAAGTCCTAGAAAGGAAATGTTCTAACAAAGCAGTATTTCTATGACTGTGCTTGATGGTGAGTTGGACCCTTGGACCCTTGGATTCCTCTCCTGCATCCCAATAATCAATCTGGGAACAGCTATGAGTCCAAATCTTTTTGACTTATAACATCTAGGCATCTAATCTTCTCTGTGTTGAACTGAAACCAATGGGAACTGGACACCTAATTGTATTTTTGGATCTCAGCCTAAAATCTCTGGAGTGCTTTGGAAAATTTATCCCTAGGAGATTTTGCTTGAGTCAAGAATATAGACTGGAGCCATTGCTCAGAAAAAAACCCAACATCTGACATCAGTGCATCAGTCAATGAGTCATCAGTGCCAGAGGTCAAAGTATTCTTTGTGTTTACCTAAGAAGTTGTTACCTATTTACTTTCTGAAATGATGCTTGTAGTACTAACATGACATTTTGGTTTGCTGTACAGTGAAAACACTATTTTTAAATGCCTTGTATAATGACAGGCCTTGTTGTTTCTTTAAAAGTTAGAAATACTAGAGAACAAATGTAAAAGGCCCATTTCCTTCTTTGCTAGTATGTGTGGTCTAGGAAAAATCCTGAATTGTGCTAGTAGGAGACTGTCCAGTCTCTTTTCTTGCCAATGGTGTAAGTGTTCCTCCTTCAGAGAAGGCTGAATTATTATTTTATCATTGCCGCCTTCTGATCTGTCACTGGTTCTGCTTTCCCTTTGTTTTGGCTTTTCATTCTTTAAATATATTACTGAAAATATATTTTTTAAAAAATGAAGGCAATAATTTATTAAAAAGGGATTTACCCGTAAAGGATTCTAGGCATACCACACACAGGCATGTCCCAGCCAGGAAATCCAGTGTTAATGCTGAAACTCCATCTCTCAGGCTCACTGTTTCTCACAGGTGCTTAGTCCTTGCTGGGTGCTGGGATGCCTGGACTTCCCAGCACATGTGGTAACCATTGATCTTAGTGTGGTGTTACAGGCTAGTGCTAGGAGCTGAGGGCAGAAGCAGAGCTGAAGGGCGAAGGAGGAGAGTGAAATTTTACTGTTGGTACCTGAGTGTCTCTCTGTGTACAATCCTATGACATGTAAGCAAAGGAGGCTTGAAAATTACCCTGGGAATAGGAAAGCCAATCGGTACAGAGCAGGATAATCATCTTTTCAAGGAGGAGAAAAAGAACGTGGTTCCTGCCAAGTTGTTTGTTGCCGACCACTTTCGGCAAGCTCCGTTCGTTTGCTGGACTGGCCTGAGGCTATCCGCGCCTCAGGGCCATAGAGCACAGACACCAATATGAGGATGCAGCAAATGGCGTTTATTCGATTGCGCAACAACTTTATATAGTCGTCTTGTCTCGTGCTAGCTCTCGCGATAAGTGGCAACAGCAGCGTCCCATCCCTAATCCCACCTACCTTTCCGTCACATCCCAAGATCTTCCGCTCGCCACATCCCTACAGTCGTTTTTCCATATTTCAAGGAAAAAAACACACTGATCCAGTTTGACCAAATCCACAGCAGTAGTGCAGCAGGCACCAAGTGGCCAGATCTCCTGTTCTGTAAGTCCTATTACAAAACATTCACATGTCTAAAACTTGTGCTCTTCCTTCTCTTGATAAGCCTTGTCTCCTCAGAGCTGGCTTTCTTCCTCCACACTTAATCCCTCTTTAGCCATCACCTTTTCCTGCCTCACAAACCGCTCTGTATGCTCACTTTGAACCTCCTGTGGGCACCAATTTACTGTGAGTGCTTTGTAGGGGAGTCCAGAGCCATTGCCTCTCACAAGAGCAAGTAGCTACCTGTCAGACTTGGCTTCTTCTGAAATAGTCTGGAAGGTACAAGATTACAGGAGCAATGGACTTGGAAACAAAACAAAGCTGCCTATAGCAAGACACATTTAAGTGCTGCATGAACAACTGTGCCGGTCAGTCTCTCGTAAGGCTCTATCTTATCTAATCTAACATATCAGTATCTTTACTGCATTTATTACTTTGTTATCAAGGAATGACAGGAAGGAGTGGGACCTTGGTAAAAGCATGCAGCAGAGAGGCAGAAATGAGACATACTGTTGAGCAAAGGTTAAAAGAGCTGTACAAGCAGGACACTGAGCACTGCAAACAGCAGGCCTTCTTGTCCTTCCCCTATCCCACTGACTTTGCGGTGGCGAGGACCTGTTTGGTGCGGGAGACTGTGAGGCCCTATAGCCCAGAAATGGGTTGTTCAAAGCTTTCCTGTGTCTTAGAGGGTTTCTCCAGCAAAATTCAAATGCAAGGCCATAGATGTCAATAATACATCTGATCATTTGCTCAGGAACTTTATTAATGAGATAATTTTTCTGAACAGGTCCTGCAGTTTCTGCACCCTTGGATTTCATTTGGTTTGCTTGGTGGGAATGAGCTACAGCTACTGTCAGTGTTTATTTCCAGTCAGTTTTACTTGTGGCACTCCTCAGTTGCACATGGTTAGGATACTCCAGTTAATCAACCCTCCTCCTCACTGCCTCCCCCTTCCATTTATTTGTCTGCTTTTGCATCACAGAAACACTTTCAGCAGTTCCTCTTACATATCAGTTACTGAGGCAAAGGACTGCCTAGTTATGCTCCAGCAGAAACTCAAGTGAGTAAATGCTAAGAAAGATGCACACTTCGCACAAGTGATTCCCAAACCAAGCAGGGCAGGTCAGCACCCAGAGGTGCTTATGAGGGCCAATTACAGCCCTCAGGCTCTTTCAAACAGGGGACTGTACTCCTAGGACACAGCATCAGAAATAAAGAGTGGCCCTACATGAACAAACACGCAAAGCTTCCTGCCTCTTAGCCAGGTTAAGGATGCGGTGGTGCCAAGTCTTTCTGCAGTAGCCAGGATGGGCTGCTTAGCAGGAGACAGTCAGTGCCTTCCCCACTCACAGCAGGCAGAAGGTCTGCCTATTCATGAAAACTGTCCTGAAAAAGAGAACACAAAATTAAGCAGGAGTGTTTGGTTCTTATTTAAACAATTGCAGTTTGCACTGGTGATGCTGCCCACTGGTGTATGTAAAGGCTGTGGGCCAGCAGTAAATAGCACACTGATGTGGTGGGGGGTACAGACATGCAAACCAGAGCAAGTGGTACCTGGGGCTCTTGTGGCTAATGGCAAGGGACACCTTTGATGTGAAGTGGGCAGGGCTGCACTGTAAAGTAGGATGATGGTATGAAGGACTTCACGTTTGTTTTCCCAATGTAGGCTAAGTGATTCCGTGGCTTGCACAGAAACAGTAGGAAGAAGGTTGAGAGCTTTGGCCCCATCAGTCTGAAGAGAATGAGTACTAGTGTTGCAGAGTGAATAGGTCTGATCTACTGACAGGGAATGGCTTTGCATGCAGAAAGTCTGGGTACAAAGCAGAAAGTGAACATGTAGGCCCTTGGCTAGGGCAGGACCCTTCAGTTTTATACCCAATATCTCATTATTTTCTTCTGATTAACACCAGTGAGAGAAAGAAGAGAATCTGTACCGATAGCAACAAGGCTGAAATTTCATCTCTGGTTAATAAGCCATTTGATCTTTGCTCTTGTGGTCTCACTGGAATCCAATCTGATCTCTGCTGAGGCATCCCCTTGGGGCTTACATCCAGATGTAAGTCTGCAGCCATCACCAGTGGCACATGAGGGAGTGATAGGGGAAAATCACATCCATCCTTAGGCTCTCCAGCCTATTGAAGGGAACCCAGCAGCAGCTGAGGCAGACTAATGCAAAGCACTAGGTTGCTTTTCTGGGTCTGTAGGTTTTGTAGGTTTTGAGACTGCTGTGGCAGTGGATCACATAGTCCCTGGAGTCCCAGGAAGGAGTCGTGTTGTTGTGTCTCAGTATGAGCCACTGGGATTGTGCTAGTGACCCTGTTCACAGAAAAGACAGTGGTCATGTTGCCACTGAAGAAAAAAGGACTGGGCCCAAGCCTAAAGTGAAATGTTCTGTTCTTAAGCTAAGGAAAAATCAAATAAAAAATTATTTTCATAGGAGAACTCAGCTTGGATTGATTGGCTTTTTTCAGGTCATCAGTACATAATCAAAGGGTAACTTCTTTTTTTGCATCCTTGTTCATGTTAACACACAGAGACTTGCATGCTAACCACTGTTTTCACCACCACCAAATTCTAGAGGTCAGGGACCTCTAGAATTAAATTTATAAACTATCATAGTGTGGGCTGAAGAACCAGCTTTTTTAGGGTAGTAGCTGAGAGACTCATTTCCTCTGTGGATGAGCCACAGAAACGAATGCATAACACACACTGACCAGCGGTTTATATTTTGGCACCTGTACTGTGTAGATGTAACCCAGCGGCCAGGGTGAAGCAATCTTAAAATGGCATTGAACATATCATCAGGAGGACCTCATCACACTGTAGGCATCATGCAAAGTACTGTTGATGTCAGTTAGAGTTGAACTCAATGTTAGAGTATCCAGCTTTGCATTAGTTGCTGCAAATCCTACCTGAGCCATACATATGTCTATTGTGTAGGAAGCTCATCCTCTTGCTTAAGCTATTGTCACAGAGGCTCACACAATCAAATTAACCAGGTGTTAAACTTAATGAAATTTATTCTTTAATCAAAATCATTTAGAACTCTGACAACGTTAGTAAACCACAGGTTCAATGATATAAGGGGAAATTAATACTGTTCAACCAACTTAAGAATTCTTAAGCTTTAGAAATGATGACCCAAAATGCGCCTATCACTCACCTAAAAGATGAGGGCTCTCAACCTCAAGAAGTTTCCTTAGGTGGTACCCCAACCCAAGGGGAGAGTCCCCGACTGCAGACCCGCTGCTCCGAGGAGGACTGGCTCCGTTTGTCCTCCGGTGGGGCTCCATTTATATCATAGTCAGATCTGATCTGTGGTCATACATGGTCAATGGCCAAGAAGTTTCTTTCGACCGAAGTGTTTAATTGGCTGAGGCTCTTGCCTTTCAACTGGTGTGTGTACATGATGGTTGTCACCAGCTGAAGTGTATATGTGACCAAAGTCACGATGCGGGCTGCGTGGCTTGACCCCCAAACTGTGGCTTCTAGGTTGTTTTTTTTCTCTTCAGTCAAATAGTTTCGGTCTCTATCAGGGTGTTGTCTGAAAGGCGGATTCGTCACCCAGTGTGCAACAAGCCAATAATCACACACTCAGGAGAGACGTTATTTATTTCATGTTTGCGCAAAGATGGGTGCTAGGTCGTCATTCCACAGAGCTAGCACATCCTGCAGTTAAAAAGCAAGCAATTTATACAGTTTTAGATTCACCCACTTAGTTTCCAAAGTCCTTTCCCAAAATCATTATTGGTAGTCGCTTATCTGCCACCATTTCTATTGGGCTAAGGTTTTTTCTGCTTCGAATTAAAGGTACAGTGTTCTTTTATTCTACAGCACATGTTCAAGGAGTGTGTAGGGTAAGTCTTTCAGGTCTTGAATTGAGTCGGTGGTCGCGATCTCCCCCTGCCACCTTTACCTTTCCCGTAGTTCATGCTTCTTTGGCAATCATCCGGCCTTCTCTGGAGCAGGATATTTCCTTTTTATCAGTCTTTAGTTCCTTTTTCAAGGCTATAGCCATTAGCAAAGCATGCATCGTTTATACAAAGTGACCAGGCCTACATAGTGAAACTATTGAGTAATGGCCCTCCTTAAAGGACAGTGCATTGTGTTTAACTCTAAACTGAGTAGTATCACCACAGTTCAGCCGTAAGTCAAACATACGACTACAAGGGCAGGTGTACCTGCCACAGCTATCCACACCAAAAAGTCTCTAACGTAGGTTTGAACAGGTAATCTAGCCAAGGTCATGGTTTAGAGCAGTTCTGCACTAACTTGGACTGAAACCCATGTAACTGAAGTCCTTCCCACGGTTCTTATTTGCACCATTCACCCAAAAGCATGGATAAATTCTCCCACAGGTTGTACCGGACCAAGGTGAACCACCGACCCTCTGTACGAGGGACTGTGGCCCGCAGTGCCTGAGTCACACGTGTTGGTGAAGAAAGATTAACACTGGCAGGATTTTGCCATGGAGACCAACACCCTCAGTTCACTGGTCCAGCAGCAGAGGTTCATACCTTCGAGCAGGCTTACTCCAAGGCCAGGCACGCTGAAAGCACAGTGCTACCTGAGCCTCCATTTAAGCCTGAATACTTGGTGTATTATTTCCATTTTGAACTTCTTCCAGAGAAATCATTTTTTCAAATGTTATAAAAATAACTAAATAATTTTGTAAAGCCTGAAGGACATTCTTTTGCACCAGGCTTTGAATTGGAAATGGCTGTTTTGGGGCCAATTTACCTTCAGAATTCTACTTTGTCCACAAGGAGCTAGTCGGCCTATGGCATTTCCAGCCTACAAAGCTTTTTTACTTTAACGAGGGCCTTAAAACTAAACAAGCAAAATCATACTCCAAAGAAATTATAATATTGCTTATGCCAGGAAAACTATATCCACTCTTGAGTTTACACTGGTGAGGTTAAATGGCAGAGAACTGCCCATACTCTTATTCACGCTGTCACATATACCCTCAAATTATCTGAAAACAGGGTAGCTTTCCTTGCACAGAGCAGGTTCTTTCCACGCCTACAGGAGAATATAAAGCCTGTGGACAAACCTGCCAATCTTTTACAAATTGCAGATCCTTGAAAAGTTCTCCAATGCATATGAAGGTTCATTTACAACTAATTTAGAGCCTTGTAGCAGTTGATTTGCTTTTCTTGCTTAGCTTTCACAGACTCTTCAGAACTAGTCCTCAGACCCTCATAGGTCTGCAGACCACAGCTTGAAAACCACTAGCTCTTAGTTTAACTAAGATATTTTGGGGCCTTCTGGGCCTCATTTTCTATTGCCTTGCAGCTTGTGAGGTCTTATATACTTATGCAAAGTGAGAGTAAAACACTACCAGATGAGGATGGTGGTGTTCAGTCCTAGTGTTAGCCCTTATTTGGACAGGTGTGAAGGACACCAGTGTTAAGCAGTGGCAGATCAGGACCCAGTACTGTAACTGCTCCCTCCCACGCAGATGATGAGCAGTGCTACGGACAGCACAGAGATGGGGAACAATCCTATTTGCAGAACCATCAGTCTGCTGTTATCCCCTGAAAGCCAGTACCAGCCCGGCAGAAGCGCACATCAATAACCATGGCAAGGATCAGGCCGCTAGACCCCTTGGAGTGACACGTGGTTCTCTTGGGATAAGGAGCTCTACTCAGCATTGGACTCTTGCTTTGTCCTGCTGTTTGCACCCTCGTTCAGGCTCAATACGCTTGCACTTTTTGGCATTTCATGTCTTGTACATGCAGCAGCTATCTTTTTGTTTAAGCAGAAGTACACTGAGAAGCTTTAAGTGTTTCAGTGCCTTTTCTTTCCTTTGATCTCACCTACAGCTCCATGCAGAGGGTAACGCAATCTCCGTCACTGTCTGCTTTCATGCCCAATAATTAGCACAGGTCCCTGGGCTGGGTGCAATGCTATCCTTCCCTGTGCTAAGAGGGGAGATGGAGAAGGGGTTGGAGCAATTGTTTGCTGTGTTGATGACTGTGGTGTTGCCATGGAAAAGCTGGAGACTTCAGGGGAGTTTGTGTTTTGTTGGGCAGGGAGCCAACCTGGTCTGACTTATTACAACTGTGTGAGTGAGTGAGCTTTGCAGAACTTTATCCCTCTGTAGCAATTCCAAGGCAGGGAGGAAAAAAAAGGACAGGACTGCTTTAACATGGAGGAGTGCGTTGCACTTTGCTAAGGCTGATTGCATTAAATACAGGAGATGCAAAAAAAATCCTTTGCTATTTTCCACATTGTTTTTTTTCTTTCTTGGCAGAATGTGTCCACTCTCTTCTAAGGACTGAATTCAGAGGAGTGCAAATAATGAGATCTCAAGTAATCCTCCTGGAAGCCAACAGGGCCATTTAATTGGCTGTATCTGTACAGAAAGAAGCATTTAGAGTTCTGCTGAGTCCGAGTCCATTAAAGTCTTTGATCTGTTCCAGAAACAAAAGTGGAAGCAGACTATAGTGTTTTCATTATCTACCCTGAATGAAGTGCAAAAAGTAAATACATAGAGTAAACGGGGAAAAAAAATGAATCAAGGTCCAGGTCCAGCAAAATATTGAGCTTCCTGTACTCTGAGTAGTGCCATGATTCCCTGGAGGTGGAATTAATAGCGATGCATGCTTTCTACAAATCACTTTCTATGGGCAGATCTCAAAGCAATTTACTAAAGCAGCCAATCCCATTACTTCCATATTAGAGAAGGAATAACTGCAGCCACAGTGCTCATCCAGGAGGTTAGACCCTGCCTGAATCCCTGGTTAGCCGCTGCCTTCTCATTACACTCCCTCTGAGTGTACAGAAACTAGGTATAGGTTGTCAGGGTTATTCTGAAGTCTTAAAAACCAGCTGCATTATTTGTTGGAAGTGCGATTTTTCCTTACAACCCTGGCTGCCATGCCATGTTCTCGTGTTGTGTTTAATTGAGATAGAGGCACATGCCTCTTACCAAAATGTATTTGAGCAGGTGGGAAATGGCAAGGTTTTGGTTTGGACTCCTCTTGCTTTCAGGGCTTCTGGATGTTTAGAAAAAATCCATTTTGTATAGGAAAGAACTGTTGTGGGGGTGATTTTCTGATTTTCTTTTTTAAATCAGAGTTTCCTACCTGACTGTTCAGTATTATAATAGATGCATCTAGGAATGCTATTTTAACATGCGCTTCTCAGGGAAAAGTGTTATAAATGTTCATCATAAATTGTCATCTGGCAAAGCTCTGATTTCTGTAAGAACAGGAGAAAGCAAAACCACTTTCTTTAGGATTTGGTCAGGGAACACACAAGGAAATCTTGGCTTTCCAGCAGTTAGTGACAAACTTCTGGTGCTTGCAGTCCTCTTGTGATCATACTCAGGAGGTGAATCCTGCAAAACCTCTGACAATGTGAGACTCCTTCTATAAACTGCAGCCAACATCATCACCTGTTTACTTCCAGAGGTAAAAGACTGCCTGTGTACCATCACAGTCTCTGATGTTAAGCTGGCTTGCAGTATTCTGTGGTTGTGCAGGGAGCTCTAGCTGAGAAGCTGGGGACAGATCTTGCCAACATGGTAGGTGACAGAAACTCCTATTGACTTCACTGTGATCTAGATAAGGTCTAAAGATTAGATATCACCACAGGATCCAGCCATGGTATGTCAATGAACCCATTGCCTCCTTGCTGTATCTCAAAGCATTTAACAGGATTTGTCTTGGGAGCTGATTTTCCAGTTACTTGGTGGCTGTGATGTCGCAAGAAGTTTACCACTGCTGCAACAAGAACTGGACTAACCTTGTGTTCCAAATACAGCAGAACAAATAAACTAGTGTAAATAATTGGGTTTGATGGAGCTGTCACAGTTTACACCAGCGAAGTACTTACCCAGGGAGCTGAAAAGTTGTTGCTTTAAAACTAATCATCTGCTCAAAAGAGTTATTTTATCCTGTCTTTTTTTTTTTCCTCTTAGCTGTTATGTGTTTTGTGACACTGCTGGTTCAGTACAGAAATTCATGTCCTCCCCACAGAGTTGTAGTAGCTATGTGTTCAGGGACACTCCAGATTAATGAGATCCCCAACATCTCTAATCTTTCCTTGCAGCATGCTGTGCTTGGGATGCAGCGTGTGAGAAAGACCAAAAGTGAGGGATGTGAGAAATGCATTCACACAGGAAACTAAAACTGCACTGTCATTCATTCCTGTAGTGCAAATAACCCTTTCTGTAACCTCAGCTTCCTGATTCTTGTGTGGCTGGGGCCAGATTTGCCAGTGGTGCGAACTGGTGCAGCACTACTGACATCAGCTGAGACACACCAGTTTACTCCAGAAGATAATTTGTTCCAAATCTTTTCAGCAACAAAAACAAAGGGACAACAGATGTAGATGAATCTAAAAGCAGTGAGGTCTTACGAAATGAAGGGATTGTTTTTAATAGTTGATGAGCATGAAGGCTGGGCTTCTTACTGACACTTGGACCCAGTTCTACTACTGTCTTCCAAAGGAAAAGCTTCTAGTGAGTGCACAGTGAAAGTATCCACAAAGTTGTTTATCTTTCAGAGAGTCATCCTTAAACTGAACCACGTCTTGAAAATGCATGTTCTTTTGTATGCTGCTCCATCCGAGGAACTACTGATGTTTTCTTCTTAAAGGACCTTAACATTTCTCAGCTTTTCCTCCACTAGCCAGAGAGGACCTGGCTGGTATAAACTGCAGCAGCAGTTTTCTGGGGTCATGCATGCTGTGGTGTCAGAGAACTTTGGGAAGTTGGCTTCTGGAGCTCCTGTTTTATTTTCCTTCCCCAAGGGAAAAATGGTCTTAGTAGCTATTGAGCCAGGCCCAGCTAAGGAGATGTCCAACAGCAAGTCTAGCTATGTTAGCTTATACCATTTCCAGGCCCCCAGATAGAAATGTCAATGGTGCTTATGTTCTTCTGCAAGCATCAGGGAAGGAAAGCTGGCAGAACTGGGGTGAGGTGGGCAGAAATGGGAAGGAAACCTCTGCACACTCCTTCCTCTGGCCCCAGGGGATTCACTCTGTTTGCAATAGGCTTGTCTGAGCTTCAGGGCAGTGGGCAGAGAGGAAGTTGGGGTGAAGCTGTAAACTCGCTGCACCTCATCCTGACGTCTTTTTTTATTAGGCAGCAGTGTACAAAGCTTCCCCTGTACACGCTGCAGTCTTCTCCTTTTGTCTTAGTGATGTCTTCTCACTGAAGTCTTACCTTTTACAAGCTAGCAGCATTTCAGGCTACCCAGGTGAGAAGGAAAGGTCATGGTTAGGCAGAGACTAATTACAGGGGCTAACCAAGGGTACTGGCAATAGTGCGGACAGGCTGTGGAGATGAGCGATGAGGAAATATTCATATTCCCCAGCCTCCTCCTAACAGAGCCTTGCTGCTCCAAATGGCTACTACAGACTTCTGCAAGGGCTGTGAATTCCTATAGTGTTTTTTTACCCCTGTCCCAGCCAGGTAGAAGGTCTGTGGAGGCAGAATAACTCACGCTACACGTCAACACAGCTGCAGGAGCACACCTTCCTTCTCCTGGCCATCTCCTGCAGCTGAGCAAGGCAGATTTTCTGCTTCCTTGAGAACACCTAAACCCTTCTAATGGGGAGGAGATATTAAAATTAAAGATAAGCTTGTGCAGTGGATATCCTGGAAGCTCCTGGGTGCCTGGGAATTTCTTCTTTGTGCTATTTGGTCATGCTTTTTCTCGGAGGTTGACCCACATGTAAACTGAAGCTGTTTAGATCCTGCTGCATTCTTCACTCGGGGTATTGCAGAGAGTCTGCTGAATTCAAGGAGAGCTACACCAGGCCTGCATTTCTTTGTGCTGTCTTAAAACAGGCCCTCAGCCCAAAAGCACAATCTTAAGTTTAATTGATCCAAAAAGGATTTTGAGCTGTGCTGGAAGCTAAGCATGCTTAGGATAGCTTCCGGCTGCACTCATTTACCCCAAATGGGTAATTTTTTGTTAAGGGCTTGGTGTAGCAGCTGGCTGGGTGGGAAGGTGCAAGGGATGCTGCATAGTACTGCAGCCGCATGCCACATGATGCGGGTGTACACTGCATGTCCATCTATATGCGAGTGGGAGGTGAGAGGGGAAGGAGAAGAGATCAGACTGCTACGGTGCCCTGGGCTTCCCTGGCACGATTGCAGAGGACTTAAAAGGAGCGATAGACTAGGTGGAAGCAGCATTCAAAATAATTGCATTAAGCTGCTTTGGTTATAACCTGTCCCTTGTTCATAACTCCATCCGTGACTCAAGTGCCCTGCAGTAGTTTGGACATGTGACAGCTAATAAATTCATTTATTGCGAGGGCTGTTTGTTTCAGCTTCAGAACTGAAAGTTCATCTGCAGGTGCAGCAGGGCTGTGCAGAGAAGCAAATGCAGATTTACAGCTGTTGTGGCTTATTCCACTCTCTGCTACAACAAATCATTTTGTTCAGGAAAGAGGCTCTGCTGTTGGCCAACCAAGACGTGGTCAGGAATTTGAAACGCTGCTTTGTTAGTTTAAAAGAAAACATTGCCAGAGATGTTAGGGTGGGCATTTTTTAAAGATTTAGTGAAATCTGTCATAAATCAAAGACTGATTGAAACTGAACAGAATGTGCCTTGTTTTCCACCATCATTTGCTGTCTTCTTCCTTTGCCATTGTGAGCGTGAATCAAGAGCAGGGTTTTAAACTGTTCGGCTCCGAAGGCCAGTTATTACTTCCTCCTGTGATCCTGTTTGATTTTCTGAAAATGAGTCAGTCATTTTCTGCAAGAGTTTGGTGCAGGCTGAGCCTCTTCTCTGAGCTCCGCTCTGCAAGACAAAAAAACATATTGCTTCACAGGCAAAGCAAGTCTGCACAATAGAAGACTTCCTTACAACTAGGCTCTGCCAAGTCTGCTCTCAGCCCTGCACGGAGTCATGTTACTCCTCAGCAAGGTCATACAGGCCTAAAATAATCACTGATGTTTATCTTTCCCAGAGGATATTAAGCACTCCCGAACACCAAGGCAAGAAAATCTATTAACAAAAAAAAAAAAGATTAAAAATAGTTTGTACCTCAGCTATCAGTAGGAGACGAGCATTATGGCTCTGCCTTTTCCCATTAGTATTTTGTGATCTCACATGTGCTGAATTACGCCGGCAGTGTGGGAGGAACAGCTTTGCTATTTTTCATTGATGTTATAACTCTCTATTTACTTAGAAGCAGGCTGTGTACATTTCTCATCATTAATGCTGCACCTTGGCTGTGTGCTGGTTTTATGCTACTTTTGTCATAGGGAGAACTCAAGGATGGCTTAGTTAGGGCAGTGCTGTGGTTACTTTACAGCCTAGATACTTGCCTAAAGGTGCACTAGCTAGATCCTTCATGGATCTAGATCTTGCAACACCCTTGAGAAGGAGCAAAGTGCTGTTGGCCTGTTTCCACAGACAGAGAAGGAGGAGGCTTGGGAAGACCATGAACTGGCAGCCATCTCCGCTCTCTGCCTGGCACCGGTGGCTGTCACACCGCAGCTCCATTGCCTCACCGCTGCTCGTGTGCTCCCAAGCAGCCTGGAGCAGCTCCAGCAGAGCAGAAAGGCTGCTGGAGGAGCTGGTGGTGAAGAAGGGAAGGGTGGGTGGCCCATGCCCTGAGTCAGGCTTCTAGGGGAGAAGCAGGGACTGCTGGATACACAGGATCTAAGCCCACATCACTGAGGCTCCCAAATCGCTGGGGTTTTATCCCATTGAAGGGTGTCAAGCACTGCTGTTAATGATTTGCAGTGCAGCAAAGCAAATATCCAAACACTGTGCAGTCCGTATTCCCCTGCCTTTCACACCTGCACCTTTGAACACCCATTTACATCAGCCTTCCCTTCAACACTGTGTATTTTGCACATCCTCTCATGCCTACATCCCCAAATTCACAAGCCTCCTCTGGCTGGCCGGTGAATGAGAGACATTTCTTTGCCGCGGCGGTGTTCGTGGGAACATGTGCACGCAGGGGGATGCAACAAGCTTCACACAGGTTCTTTGTGTTTTGACACACTTTGCTGGAGGATTTTGTTCTGACTTGAGCCAGACGTGGTACTGGCAGATGCTGTGCAAGCTTCCCACGCAGCGCTGGCAGTGCTTCTCCGATCTGACCCGCGACCACTGCCCTCCCCAGCCCCTCCTTCCCTCTCCCCTCCCAGCCCAGGCCAGCATCTATCTTGAGCAGAGAGCGCTCTCCGTGCCAGATTGCGTGGTGGTTTTCTGATGTGAACAGATGGGACTAGGGGGGCAGGCTACATCTGTTCACTGAATTCTTCCACCTTCGCAATTGTTTGCAAATGGGTGAGAGCTTGGGGAGGCTGGGAAACTATGGGTTTTGGGCTCAAAATGTTCTTTTCCTGTAACATGCCCAAAAGTGAACCTGCACTGCGTAATTAAAAGTTTGAGGCTGACGAGGAAAACACCTGCTGCTGCAAACAGCTTACCTCTTTCCCTGCAGAAGCACAGATTCCCTGCAGGACTAGTGCTAATGCTTTCTTCAGTCCAGTTTAAAAAGGCCCAAGTGATGAAACGTCCCTCGGGATGCTGTCGCACAGCATCACAGCATCATGGTGTCTTTTTTTGAGATTGATTTAATTCCTGTTTCAATTTCTCATTACATTTATGTAACTGATTTTCAGAAGGGCTCAGCTCTCATTTCTTTGCGAGTACCAGACATAGGCAGATGTAAATAGCTAAAGGAGGCTGAACACTTTATGGAAAGTGGGCCATAAATTCTTTGCCTTTCTGATTGCTTTTTACACCCTTTAAGCAGGTTGCTATCGTTGATGTTTGCTTCTCCCGCTTATTTCTTGACAGATTCTCCATACAGCTCTTCAGTTTTCCTCATAAATCATGCCGTCTTGCCTCCCAGGCACAATCCCCTCTCTTCATCCTGAGCTTGCCAGGGGATGAACAGGCCTCATCCCTCTCATCGTGTCTTCTCTCCAGCATAGCATCACCTTATGGGCCACCCAAAGCCCTCAGGGCTGGAGCCGCACGTGCTGAGCACGAGCACACCCACTGCATATCAGTCCCAGGCCGGGCAGATCTTTTGGCTCGCTGTCAGCTGAAGATGCCCTCCCAGGCTCCCAGCACTGGGGGCATTCAACCACTTGAAACCATTTTGTGTGTCCGTGCTCAGTCCCCTTATGCCCATCTCCTCCCAGCACAGCAGTGCTGAGACTTGGAAGCCAGTTGTTGGTGTGTCGGGCTGACACACCTGTGGACTAATGACTGCCCTCTGGTCAGTGACGCTGTGCCATGGGACTAATTTCTCAGGAGGACAGAGGTACCTACCTCCCAAAAAAGGAGCGTGAGCTGAGAGCTTGGATACCTCTGAGGCTCTGGGTGTGCATGTTTATGGCACTCATCTGCTCTTCCTCTGTACTCTCATCTTCTCAGAATCTGGACTTGGACTGCACCTTGCTGAGTGTGTGTAAGCCAAGTAATTATTTTCCACAGGCAACAAGTTGCCATTTTTGTGCCCAAGTTAAATTTCAGCTTCTTACGCTTTCTAACTGCAGGTTTCTTTCTATCTGCAGTATTCCTCTGTTTTCATTGTTTCTTGTGGTTTCTCCCATTCTGTTAGCAGTTGGCGATTTAATTCCTGAACTGTTTATTTCTTTTTTCAGATCATTAATAAGTACTAAAGAAAAAAATCCACCTCAGTACACTGATTCATGCATTGCCTCACAGGGCAGAACTCATTACATTTACATGAGTGTTAGCCCTTGGTTATGAACCTTCAGCCAGTTTTCAAACCACATCACAGTGGCCCTATTCTGGCATACTGAATTATTTCTCCTTTAAGATTTTATCCATTGGTAATTGTGTGTGTTTTAACAAAAAAGGAAACACTCATTTTAGATCTGTGCTGCCTATTATTTGGGTTTCCTTTTCCCTCTAGATGTTTAGCAAATTATTATGTCTTGACATCGTTTTCACTGTATTACTGTAAAGAGTGGCTAGATATAAAAGATTACAATTACTACAATCACTCCAGGATCAAAAAGAAGTACTATGCTTGGGTTTTTTTGGTCTTTAACTTCCTTCCCATTTTAAATTTACTTTAAAAAAAAATTCAAGCAGTTCAGTGAGTCCGTTACAAAATTCCCCAAATGCTTTATGAAGCTGCTGAGCAGGGCAGTCAGCACTGTGGTGATCACTGTTAGGAGATTCAGAACAACAACTGCCTTTCATTCAAAGGCTGGCTTGGCATTCTCCGTAAGTATTGTGTCAAGTCTCCCTCTCTGGAAAACAGGAGTATCCATATTTTGATCTTGGTGACACAGATTCCAGTTAGGGCTCTATCAGAATAATTATTTGCTCTTCACATCAGAGTTGACCATTATGTTGTTCCTAGACCTGAAGGGGACTGAGGTGCTGAGGAAGGCAGGGTTATATTCTTGAGAGAAATGTGTCCACTAAATTCCAAGTGCATCTTCAAAAACTCTTCCTAGTGAGTGTCAACAACCTTTTGACTGAGCTCAGTGCTGTTATGTGTGACCATATTAGACAGAAGTCACTTTTGGGAAGCGTAGTGGTGTCGTGGTTTCAGGTCAGCTCAGTCGGTAACAAAGCACCACGAAGCCGCTCACTCACCCCCCCCCCCCTCGCCTGGCTACGTTGGGATGAGGAGAAAATACAAAGGCAGGCTTGTGGGTCGAGACAAGGACTGGGAGGATCACTCCCCACTTATGGTCACGGGCAAAAGACAGGCTCAACTTGGGGAAGAAACAAAATCAATTTAATTTACTACAAATCAAAACAGAAACAAAACACAAGGGTATTAGGAAGGGAAACCAAACATCAGAACAACCTCCCCCCACCCCTCCCGCCTTCCCGGCTCAGTTCACTACCGATGCTTTCTACCTCCTCCCCCCGGCGGCGCAGGGGAATCGGGGATGGGGGTTGAGTCAGCTCGCCACACATCGTCGTTGCCGCTTCTTTCCTCAGGGGGAAGATTCCTCTCTCGTTCCCTGCTCCAACGTGGTTCCTTTCCGCGGGCTGCAGTTCCTCACAAACTTCCCTGGTGCGGATCCTTTCCGCGGGCTTCAGTTCTTCCCGAACTCCCCTGGCGTGGGTCCTTTCCGCGGGCTGCTCTCCAGTCTCACACTGCTTCAGCGCGGTTTTTACCATGGGGTTACGGCCACCTTCGGGAGCTTCCGCTCCACCGTTCACCCCCCTGGGCTGCAGGGCCATCAGCCTCCTCAGGCTCCTCCTCCTCCCCCTCCACTTCCATGATTCCAGTGTCGGCAGCGATGTTCCTCTCAGGTTTCCCCCCCCCACTACCGGTTCCCCTTCTTAAATATGTTTCCCAGAGGCGCTACCACCGTCACTCCCCGCCTAGAGGCGGGTCCGACATTTTGGCGCGCGGGTCCGACATTTTGGGGCAGCGAATTCTTCCAGCAACTTCTTAAAGGGGCCGCCTCTGCAGCCCCCCTCCCCTGCCACCAAGGAAAACCGCGCCACACAAACCCATAACAAGTGGGAAATGTTCTCCTGTGGCCATTCAGTCCTCCCAGATGTGACACAGGTTGCTTATTTCTGTGGAGAACTCCTACAAACCTTAACAAAATACCAAGGACAGCAAGGAGCACAGGCTATGATCAAAAATGTCTTTGTCTTTTCATTAGGAAAAAACTACGGGCCCATAATTCACACAGCTGTGGCCAAATTCTCACTGGCTTTAGTCAACTCTTGTTAAAAACTGGCTGGGGACAGTGGTTTTCATGTTGTCCAAAGAGTCCAGGAAGAGGCCTATGACGCTATAAATGACATTTTAGGCATAGTGCTGTTTTCTTGAGCACAGAAACGGTGTATATCTGAGCTGGATGCAAAACATGCTTTGTTGGTGGTTACAAGCTTGGTTTTCCCTGTGGCCAGGGAGTGACTGTGGGGTTTGAATGGTGATGTGGGAAATGGTCATCTCTCCGTGTTCCTTAATAAGGCAGGTGCTAGTCCTGTCATAAAAACTTGCAGGAGGTTTGGCTTAAATAAGGAGATCTTATTGTAAGTGCATCTATTGAGTCCTCCAGTGCCCTCCTCCAAAAGACATCTTAGACATCTACAGCAGAGCAGATCACCTTGGATCTCTTTATGGCCTGTGGAGAGAAATAAGAACACCTTGTGTAGGACTTTATCTATGAACATCCAAAATAGGTCAGAAAAACTGTACCTTAGAAATGCTTACTCTTTTCCATTGAATAATAAAAAAAAGAGTTTAGGGTGAATTGCTCCTGCCTGTGGCTCTATAAATAGATGAAATATGCCCTGCCCCTCAGTGTTTGCCAGAGGAGGAGAAAGACAAATAAGGCCATTTAAGATAGAGGCAAAAGCTTTGGGGGTACTTCTACAATGTAAGTCAAACAGGCCCTGAGACAGCCTGTGAGGTTTACTCTCTGTACTGACAGCAAGCTCACGTATAAGGCGTGGACCTAGCCACAACATACCCTCCAAAGCCTGTGAGATCTCACCTGCCTGAGCTTGCCCCGTGTCTCAGCGTGCCACCATGCATGGCCAGACCAGCTCTGTGCCAGCCAAAGGGACAGGAGGCAGTCGTGGGGCATGGCACAGAGCACTTTGCACTACACTGGAGACTGCATGGGGGCATGGCCTGGAGCCCCCGGTCTCAACTGCTGTTAGCCATAAGGAGAGGAGGCCACCATAGGGATTGATTTGCCTGGTGGAAGGATATGTATCCACCTTTTCCTTTGGCCACATGGCATGTCTTGTACTCAAGATTTATCATCGCATCCCAGTGCCACTTCTTAGAAGGATATTGAAGGCTTCACAAAAAGAGGTCTCCAATGCAGCTCTTGGCTGAAGACAGCTATGCTGGTCAGCAGTGATGGTTTAATAAAAAGACTTTGATCAGTATTGAATTTAATGCACAGAGCAGAGGTTGAAGAAAAGGTGCTTTTTTATGCAAAAGGAGAGTTTGTTTAGAGCCTTTTGAACATCTTGGTGTTTTTCCCTTCCTTGCCAGGCTTTTAATGGTAGGAGAAAAGTATCACACTAACAGTATTGCCAGCTCTGTGATTTTATCATGAGCCAGTGTTTGCTATTTTGCTTAAAACCCCAGCTCCTAGAAACAATGGATTATGTGAGAATCTCTCAGCTCTGATTTGAAAAACAAAGAAAATTTCTAGTGCTTTTGGTGTGAGAAAAATGGCTGAAACATGACCCCGATTATATCTTAAGAAATCCAAAACCATATTTGGAATTGATTACATTTTTATGTGCAAGTTTTGAAGCCAATTGTGTGATTTTTCTTTTGGAGGGGGGGCATCTGACTCACGATTTTTGAATGCTTGGGGAGTGGTGCTATTACATTGGGGATACGCTGATACTTCCAACTCCGTCGAATGATTTCTGATACAAAAAGTTTTAGCTCTTTAAAGCAAAGAAAAGTTTTAATTTGTAAAAAGTATAGTATAGATCCTGCTTAAAAAATATATGGATTACACTTTTATTTTGTTCCTGCTGAGCAGAAAAGGCTTTGAGCAGATCCCATGCAATCCCTAAAGACGAATTGTAATGCTTTTTGGTATATGCACAGAATACCCAAGTTGACCACAATGTAGGCTTGACCAAAAGGTTCAATCCTACGAATGTTCAGTCCCTTTAGGGATGGTGCTGAGCTCCTGGGGCTTTCATACTTTCTAAGAAGCCCCCTTTGCACCTTTCAGAGTCAGGGTATTTCATAAAGACTGTGTAAATGCTCGTTTTGGGCAGCATAATTCATTGTCACAGTTAGGCAGCAGTGCTGCCTGGGGAAACAAGTATGGTGTGAATTGCTGCTATAGGATGCAGTGACTCACATGTACATGGCTTAGTTCTAACAGAGGCAGTGAGCCAAATGTCTCCCATTGGACCCCTGCCTCTAAAAGTCTATTGCTAGCCCAAAAGAGACTCTGAACATACGGTGGGACGTGGAAAGAGTTGAGCATGTTGTGATGCCTCAGGTGCAGAAAGCAATACCAGCCTTTGAGGGCAACAGTAACTATTCTTTGTTTGGGCAGCGTTTTTCAGTTTCTGGGTTTAAACGAAGGCAGATGATAGCAGTAGAGGACATGGCTAATGAACCTGCTCCTCTGGGAGCCCTGTAACACACACAGTGTCAGCACCTCATAGATGATGCCGTTCACCATGATGCCAGTGTTTGTCCAGAACACATGGTAGGTCTGGCTTTGCTGCTATGCATGCAAACACTACTAAAATATCTTTTGTCTTTTGTTTACTGGGAACATGTCCTCACTTGAGCAAGCTCCCTTCAGAATTACCCATAGGACGGGGGTAAGGAGCATTTTTCTTGCTGAGAGCTCCACAGGCCTTTGAGATTTATTTGGTGAGCCATGCATTTGCAAAAACACGTCCTGGGTGCTTGCCAGTAATAATGTGAAAAATCACACGCAGGCTATAGCTGTTCCAAAGGCCTAATATTCTTTCCCCCAATGTAATCAAAAGACACTGGCTGAGTCCAGGAGCCAAACTGTGTCCCTGATTACTTAGTTTGATGGGGTTATGTATATGGCCCCGTAATTAAATGAGGCTGGCAAGACTGGTGCTTGGTATAAAATTCATTATACTCTTGGAACTGTTGTATCTAGGGGGAGTTTGAACTGTGTTTTCCATTCTCACTGCCTTCTTTATGTACTTCTTTTGTTGTTCCTTTTTATCTTTGTTGTTTTGGATAAAAATTATCAGAAGTTAACATGCAGGAGGCACAAACCAGGAGTAAGATTGCTTAATCTGTCATTGCAAGATTTGGGATGTTTGAATTTTGCTGTGTTGCTAAGAGCTGAGGTGCTGGTTTTGCACAGGGCAAAAGTGGATCTGCTGAGATCTGCTGGAAGTGAGTGCCTGAAGACACTGTGTAATGGATGAGGGTCCCGGTGTAGTGTGAGGCACCCCTTCTTCCTAAGGATGGGGGTCAGAAAAGAGGTGCGAGACAGGCAGAGGCAGAGAGGGCACCAGAGGCCAGCTGGGTGGCTCACATTTAGGCACCTGACCATGGAGTGGACTTGGGTCCTGATGTCACCTTGCAGTGTCAGATTTACACTGACACAGTCGGTGTGGGGGAAACAACCCTTTGAAACACGTCTAGTTGTTCTGTGGGTGGTGAACAAGTGAGTGCTGGCTGCCTTGAGTGGATTGGCTGATGTCTACTAAGGAATCAGTCATCTTGCACCTTTGTCTCCATGGGATCATTAATACACTTCTGCTTTATCTGTCTGCCTATTGTCAATAGCCGTATAGTTACCTAAAATGTTTTCAGATTCATTTATATCTCAGTGTTTGGTTAAAATTGTCCAGCAAATATAAGAATTAGGGGCTAAGGCTAGGCAGATGCAAGTATTCACAGAGAAGTACACATGGAGTAGGACCACATGTGCTGTGCTTCTCCTTAGAAAACCGAGCAAAAAAATCCCATCCTAGTAAAAGAGGAGGCCAAGGAAAACTACAATGCTCTGTGTTAAGGAGAGCTTTGTGGTGGGACTTTCTGGTTCCAGCGTGCATGAGGGCCTCATCCTGACTTCCTCCGCACACTGTAATCCCACAGAGTACCAGCGGTGACTCAGCTCCTTTACCACTCACTTTGGGTGCTATCTGTGGTGAATCCTCCCCACCCCTGGGTTTTTTAAAATTATGTTTTTCTTCCTTAGCATTTTGTATAGTGGACTACAGCAGACACTTTGGTATAGTGTCCTTTTTGATACATGACCAAGGCCTCTTAAGCACCACATTTCATCAGTGGAGACCACTAATATAATTTTTATTCATTTAATAACCCAAAGTCACATTTTTACCTGACATATCTTGAATAGTTCATTAGTGAGCACACTGCATCCACATTTGTAGCTGGTGGCTGATATTGCTAGCCTAGCTTCTTTCATTTCAATACCCAAGAAGGAAATTGTACATGCGTTTAGGAGTGCAGTTAGCCATTTTGCAGGTATGAATGCAATCAACAATCCCTCTACAATTGCTGAATCTGAGCCAATACTTAAGACAAGCCGTTGATAAGGATTTAGTACAGCAAAAGTTAGGGTCTTCAGTTTGCAAGTGGGTGCCAGCACCGATGAATAGACCATGTTATTTGTCTTTACTGATTTCTGTCTTGAGGACAAAAAATACTGAATGGAGATCCTGCAACAATCCCCACCCCTAAATTCACTTTTAGTTAGCAGAGTTTTAAGCATGTATTTAAGGAAGTTTTTAAGATTTTGTTGAATCAGAAACTGGATCCTTTAAGAGTGCTGTGTTCTGTGTGAGAGGCATATTCAAAACTGTAAATAAGAAAACTCTTTCTGTTGCTACTGGTTTTTGGAGAGATTCTATTCCTACTCTGACATTTTTTGCTAATTAACTGACAATTAGCAGCTGAGGGATTTACTGTTTATTATTTTGCCTGCTTTTCCCCTCTTTTAAATAAGTGATCCAAAGTTAAACCTTATGGATCACACCTCTTTGTTTGCCATTGTTGATGGATCGTTTTCTGCTCAGAATGGAAATGATTAAATCATATAAGAAAGGATCATGCTTTCTGCTTATTCCCTGGCATCATATATGGAAAAATATTGCAGTTGGTTGAATTGTCTAGTTGAAATTAGCCTTTAAAGGAAAACAAAACAGAAGGGAATTGTGCAAGTGGGTTCATTAGGGCTTTATCAGAACAAGGAGTGAGTAGTGAAGAGGGAGAGAAGATGACGGAGTTCATGTTCCTGCAGATTAATTTATCAGTCTTTATGGGTACATGAAAAGAAAATTATGGCTACCTATAAGGATCTAATTAGGGCATCTAGTGTAAATTCTCTGCAGCTAATCTGGTACAGTTCATATAAAGCTAACAATAAAAACATAATGATGTGTTGCATTAAATGGGCAATCTTCAGCAAATGGGGCTAAATTAAAAAAGGTCTACTGGAAAAGTAGACTCTTTATAGGCCTTAAATTGAGGATAACTCATTAAATACACAGCATGTTTTGCTGTTTAGCCCAATAGTGACTAATGTACGCTAGATGTGCATTCCTGGGAATGTTTCTGGTCTTGGGAGCAAGTCAGAACTTCGGGTAAAACCAGTGCAAGTCACACCATGAGCACTTGGGGAATAGTTTCATTTTTTAACACTTCTTCACAATTCTAAACTTCATTATGCAGCTCAAGTCCTGCTGGTGAGCATTTCTTGGTGTAAGCTATCCAAACTGGGACAACTTCTGTGACCCAGCCTTTGTATTCAGGCCTGGAGAGTGGACATTTAAGAACTTGGCAAGGGTGTGAGTTAAAAATCTTGTGTAAAACCTCAGTTCTATCTGAAAGGAGTAATTCATAATTACTGTAGTTTGAGACTGAAGAGAGTGCACTCTGAAAACTCATCTCTAGAAAGCCTCCAAATGTACAGGCAGTGTGAACAGAAAGGCAAATGAATTTATTCAAAATTATGTCAAAAAGGTAATTTTTCTCACTCATAGCTTTGACCACACCATGGTCTTTTTGTCTTGTGATTGACTTGCCCTTCTCACTCGCACCAGACATAAGCTACCTGTCTCTGCTTTGTGGGCTCTCTGGTCAGTCCCCACCTGCTCTGGTTCTGCTGCCACTAATTGGATTTTTTAGTGGCTCCCTTGGCCACTAATTGAATTTTCAAGGAAGTCTCTTTGCAGTTTGGGGGAGGGATTTTTCAAATGTACCAAACATCAAGTAAATTTTATCCCTTCACTTTCAAACCCTCTGTAAAATTGTCATGGGCAGATGCTTAGACACAGCTGAACAACCACGAAGAAGCCAATACAGCTTCCCACTTTGCTGGCCACAGTGGTCTCCTGCTTGTTCTGCCTCTGCCGTCTTTGGCAGCCAGTCCATGTTCAACAGGCTTGCACAGCCTCTAAGGTAGTGAGAGAGGAACAATTTCTGGGAGGCTGCTGCTCTGTGTTTGGCTTTCTTATATGATAACATCACATAAAAAATGATAAAAAATGCATAAGGAAAGGCAGGAGTTCATGAGGGTGGGGATGCTTTCAGGGTGTGTAAGAGCTGTGAGTCCTGGGGCATCACCGAAATGTTCTACAGAAAGTGAGGCTCCAGTGAACACTTCCTAGAAGTGCAGCTCAGCTACCTTGGAGAGAAAGCAGCTCCGTTCCCATGAACACGAAAAACTGCAGAGGCCAAGCAGACTGCATAGGTGGTAGTTTCCTCCCAAACACAAATACCATGATCAGCTTGCTACGTGATATAAAAATATAGGTGAGTACATTTAGAAAAAAAAGGAAAGCACCAGAGTTCTGTGCACAAATTAACCAGATGTTATCCTTTTCTATGTAAAAGAAACAGACTTAGCAATTACATTTACATCCACATCTTAGTAAGCCGTTTTAGTAGAGGTCTCTGCTTCCCTGGTGTGACTGCCAACTTAGAGAATTTTTAGGTTGTGGACGATTGGTCTAATTGGTTGTAAAATAAACTGTTTCAAAGACCTGGCACTCCTTACATCTGCCGCTCTTGGCCTAATGTGTTTGTGATGTATTTGCTGGTAGAGAAAAATATTGCTGGATCTGTGTGCGTTGGAAAGCTGTAAATTGTTTTTCCTTTCTTTTGTTTCTGTTTATCTTGGTTTGCAAATATTAAGCAGACATAGTTCTCAATATGGACAAATGTGCTGCAAAATGCCACTCAGCTGAGGAGATCGTAGCTGCTTTTCAATTATTAAAAGCATATGCAGAGGAATAAACTGCAAAGCTAATTTCAGAATGAAGGTTTGCAGCAGATGCATAAGCCCTGGTGAGTAGAGGTTTAGGTAACAGAAATGCTGATGCATTTGAATACGTAGACCAAAATCCCCGGAGATGAGGAGGGTTGTAGGTTGGCATGATCATCAAAATAATAACCTGCATGTCTGAGAGAGTGCCTGTTAAATGCCACGTAGCCCAATTCTTCCAGTTACACTGTTGAGAAGCGTGGAGTTTCTTGTGTGTTTGGGTTGGCCTGAAGAGAGAGTATGTCCGTACAGGTCATGGATGAGCATGAGCTCCAGGTAATTTGGTGAAGAGAGGCTTTGCTCTCCCTCTGCACATACTGCTGTAAAGGCTGAGCTGGTCCTCTTTTTTTCCCTTTTCATTTTTTTTTGTTTTTAAGGCCAGAGGAAATGCAAGCAATTCTGTGAACCAGGCACATCCACAAAAACGAAGCTCTGGAAGAGGGGCAGAGATAAGGGGGGATGAGGAAAGATGTGGTTTTACTATTACCACCCTCCACCCCTACAATTTCTTTTTTACAGCCTCCCTGTGAGAAGGGAAGGGGGTAAACCTTGTTAATTAACGTCTGACTCAAACTCAGAACTTCCAGGATCTCTTACCAGTGTCTAAGAGGATGTAACTTAGGACAAGATTTTAGCCATCAGTTGGGATGATGTTCAGAGCAGCTTCAGGGGGCAGAGTTATACACCCTCCTCCCTCTGCTCCCTGTGAAAATCCTGGCCTTAAGCCCAGGAGAGTCTCACAGCTTCCACAGTGTAATGAGAGCCCAGGCAATGCTTACCCATCCTATTCCCAAGCCCTGAACAGTAGGAGAGGATGCTCAGGCTGTTCCTCCCACTGCAAGGCACAGCTGGACCACACGCTTGGATGGGGAACCTGCCCCGTCTGTGTACATGTGGGCATTCCATGGCTTGCTCATCAGCAGGTGTTGGGTATCTCTGGGCAGGGAGTTTGGGTTGTTTTGTTGTTTTGGGAATCTAAATATGCAAGTGACCTCCTTCAGCTGTGTGTTGCAAAGGACATGTTTGGGTTGGCTTAATGGTGCAGCAGTATCTATAAATTTCCTTTCTTTTGTCACTTTGTGTCATAACCTTCATGTTGTTTGAGTGTGAGGGAGGGACCATTGCTGTCTACCAGATCCATTTGTAAGCATTTTTTCTCCTCTTGTCCTATCAATTATTTACAAAAGTAAAGCAGTTCAAGTACAGCCAAATATCCAAAACCTCTGGCACCATCCAATGGAAGAAGTAAATATTTCTATACCTTAAGAAATCAAGGGAGTCCCTGATCCTTTGTAGTTGACTAGGTAGTGATACTCCCTTTATGTGCTTCCTGCAATATGCTTGTTCATAAATGTGCCATCTTCAGGAAAGATTTCCAATACAGGTTTCAAGGCTTCCTGTAGGGGCAAAATCCTTCCTTTTGCTTGTATGACTTCGTGTGCTGCTCTTACACAGTGGAGGGGGAAGATACACAGGACTCTGCAGAGCTGCCCTTGCAGGATAGCGGTCCCTTCTTGAAGACTGGACCTCCTCCTTGCTCAGGACTGAGCACATCTACTCCAGATAGACCTGGGCCAGACTCGCCTTCTGCTTGGCCTTCAGCCTTTGCAGAAAGGCTTACAAAGCCTTCACTGGTTACAGGGCTACAGCACCCTCAGGGGAGCTACACAGCCATCATCTTATGGCCTAGAAAAAATATTATTTTGATGCTTTTTTCTAGAAATGTTTTGAGCTCCAGCCAGCCACTTAGGGCCGAATGCTGCTCAGAAGGTTATATAGACATAACTGCAAGAAGGCAAGTCAGTATTTCTCTCAGCAAGTATAAACCTTTTGCTCTTTATCCATCTTTGGATGCCAGCTGTATCAGAGATCTGTGGGGGCTTGGAGATCAATTTTGACATGAAAATAATCAGAATCAATAACAAGCAGATAATAAATGGTCATCTTCAGGCTGTCTGCAACAGGCCTTATCTTAGTTATGATTCAAACCACCTGCTAGGTAGGGTTGGCTTACTCCAGCTCCTTGTACAGTCTGCAGAAAGAAAGAGTAGGATAGCAGGAGACCAGTTGTGGTTTGTGCCTTATTTAGATGTCCCAGTTACTTTAAGCTTTCTCCACTCAAATCCTTGGACCATCCAAACACCACCCAACCAAATCCTTACCACTCTGCAGGTAGGTTTCTTAGCTCAGACATGAGGCAAGAAGGTACCATGTGAACAGATTATGTATTGATTGTGCCAAGAGCCAGGCAATGTGAATAGCAAACAATGTGAGCCCCTCTTTTGACCTTAGGTACCAAAGTGGTAGGGTGCTACATAGATACCTAGAGTAGCTGGTTTCAGTACAGCCCAAAATATTCATTAAAAATGAGTAGCCTTTGTAATGGGAACACCATGTACAAACACCAGAAGCTGCTTGCCTTTCCCAGAGGAACTACTGGAAGTTGTTGGCTGCACTGTTCCAATTCCAGAACTGAACAGGATTTGGGCAGCACAGTCCCCACCAGACACTGGTGTTCCTAAAGCCATCCTGCCTTCACACAGTGCTGCCTCACAGCCTTGTTTGTATGGTATGCTCCTTTGCTCTTACTTATCGTTCTGCATCATCTTTACCAAAGACCTTTCTTTCACAGACTATAGTTATTCCAGTAAGCCGGGTTTTATTGTCTCACTTGCAGATTTTGTGGACAATTATTCACAGGGAAAATATTTATCTTGTTTTTCCCAATCTCATTTCTACACCTGCCAAATTGCCTCACCCTTTCCAACTCCTTCTAATGCCCATGAAGATCCCATTGTATCATTTCAGTCCATTTCGTCAGCTGAAGAATGTATTGGATTGGGCAGGTCTGGCTTTACTGCCAACTATGACAGCTTATTCGAATGTCTGCTAGTATCCCTGGGACAATATAATGTTCTAACCTTAACCAGAATGGCATCAGACTTCTGGCATGACTCCATTATAGTCAGTGTCATTATTAGCAAAAAGATTTACTTCATAATGACCAACGTAATTTGGTTTGTGCAGTGAATTCATACATTTATGATAGCAAGTTCTAATAAAACTATTTCTCTGGTAAACCAGCAGCCCCTGAAAGAAAGTGAGAAAGTAGAAATCTCAAGTTTGTTCAAAAATATTTGACCCCATCACGGCTGTAAAGAAAAAATGTTGTGAACATTTAGGCAATGTGTATTATAGCTTCAGAAACCTGGTAGTGAATAAATGTTGGATTCTTTTCATTATTTTCTTTCTTAAATCTCCTGGATTGTTTTTTTAAGCCAGTCTCATGATTCTGTGGTCCAGCTCTTGCATTTGAAACCCTGGGGGTTTGCAGTAATATATGTAACAAATTTTATGGCTTATTTTAAAACAGGTTTTATAAACTATGGATCTTCGGCCAGCTGCCAGATAATAGGAATATATGGCTACTTCTTGATAAAAACTTGCTGTTGCTGAAGAAGATTTATGGTTGCAACAAGATATGAACTGATAGGGGTTTAAGTCCAGCCCATGCAATAACAGAATTTATGTGCAGTTTCCTCCTCTTTAATCAGTGATTAGAGTAGGAATGTGATGCATTTGAACCAGTTGGTGCAAACTGTGCTTGTGGGAGTTACTTACTTGACATGACTGGGACTAGTTATGACCTTCACCTAAAGATTTCAGCTGATTCCCCTGGGAACTGAATGAGGCTCTATGGTCTAATCTGTCCCCTCAGTTGGGGTGTTACTGTTTCCCACATGCCTAAGGATGCTGAGCCTCTTTGGTACCCACTGACTTTGACCTGAGTTGCCCAGCTCCTCTGAGAAGTCAGGCCACGCGGGGAGTTGGTACATGAAAGCATCCCAAACTAGGGTGTACTTTGACTGGCCTAAGGGCACAAAACAGTTTGGGTCATTGCCTGTGGCACTCCGGGTGTAGCTGCTGTTCCCAGAACAGCTGGTAGGCTGGGAAGGAAAGGAGCTGAGCCAACAAAAGTGGAAAAGCCAAGAGAGCTCCAGAGGGAAGGGTCTAGTTTCCAAGCCCTTATTCTGGGACAGTGGTACAAAAAGGCTGGGGATGCTGCCCAGGGAGGCTGGTCTGAAGGAGAGACTGAATGGCATAAATTAAACATGATCCAGCATTATAACACATGGGGTGAATTCACAGGAGAAGCTCACGAAGCAAAAACTGTGAATGAATAGAAATGAAGCCTTGACTTGTTTACGAAAAAGAGAATTGATGAGTATGTTGAAAACACAAGAAGGTGAGATTACAATCAACCAAAAAAGGGGGAGGTAGGCTGGCCCAGCAGCCTGTCCCTGATTCCAGCTGTGTCTTGTGGTTTGAGCAAAGCAAGGCAGCTAGGGAGAGAGGAAAAGAAAGCTGCAAGAAGCACATCTCTAGAGGGATGTGCATGAGGGAAAGGAGGTAGTGACCTCTCTTCTCAGCTGACTCCCAAACTGTGTTGGAGGGAAGGCAGGGATAGCCATCTTTGCTCCATATTCTTGATTACAGTTTGGTATACACCTGTATATCAACCATACAATTCAGAGACTTCTCAGGCAGCGTTCTGGAAGCCAGACTATCCTTTTACTGCCTTTAGCTTTTTCCTTTCTCTTACACTTGCCTCCTACTCCTCTGTATCATGCTACTGATTCTGTAAGGGAGAAGGACTCTGACTGCACTATTGCCAGCTGGGCAAATCTGCTGGCTGGTTGCTCCTGTTGTCCCAGGCAAGCAGGAAGGCAGAAGTGGAAGGAAAGAAGGATTTTGATGTCAAGGAGGAGAATGAGTGGCAGGGAGGGAAAGAAGAAAAACCCTGCATCTGGAAGATGAGAAAGGACCAGGAAAGTACAGCCACATGAAGAAAATATTTTGTCTTCAGAACAGTATGCATTTACTCAAAGTATAATGGAGAGGAAGTCTCTGAGCAGCATTGTAAACACATCTCCCAGCCCTGGTTATACACATACACACATAAATGGCTCAGGTTTCACTCCTGCGGATTATTATTGTATCACCACAACCTTGAACTGTATTTATAGCCTTGTAAGCTGCCGAATTGCAGACCTGCTTCTTGTTTTTTCCTGGTGGCAGGCAGCATGGCCTGGAGGGGTGATCGCAGCTGAGAGTGTCAGTGGAGGAGCTTGGAGTCCGGCCACTCATTCTCTGTGTGGCCATGAGCAACTCCCTGTCTCTCTGTGCCTCAGTTTCCCCACTAATAATAGCAGGAAGGTTGTTATCCCCAAGGCAATCATAAGCACTGTATTAGAGCTTCTTTTACTTTGGTGTTGAACAGCTGCTGGTGGTGGTTACAATACCTGATTCTATGCGGTAGCAACAGCTTCTTGTAAGACCCTTTCTTCAGCCTCTGGCGACTGTGAGATAGAACAGCAGACAACTCTGGTGTAGGTGCTCTATGTAGCTGTGTCTTCTTGGAGCCACCAGGGCCCCACGTTCCCTGGGATTTCTGGAGGGAAGACACGTAGGCTTAAAAGGCTCCACTGGCTACAGAATGACAGATAAGATGCCATATCTGCGTACTTTAGGACAACTGATTTTCTTTCAGAGGCAGGCACTACAGAAGGTGAATTATGTTAACCTTTTCTTTTCCAACCATGGGTTATAGTTAGGACAGGGCATGAAGGTGCCAAAGAGGGGAGCAAAGGTCTCCAAGTCCTTGCCAGAGCTGTGGGTGCCCATGAACAAGAGCACAGGTCGAGGATGTGGTGGCAGATGCCAGAGCTCGCCCTGGGGTGGGTAGCTATGCTGATGCAGCCAGCTCCAGAGTTCACTGCTTCTTATTTGTCTGACACAGAGTTTTCTGACATTTCATGTGACATGACCCTGTTGCCATCATGGCTGGCCCTCTGGACAGAGTCTTGTTTTGCCAAGGTTCATTTGAAGTCTAAGCCCTGAAAGGTCACAACGTCGCATGGCTATAACTTCCAACTCCCAGACTGTCCTTTATATCACCAGCTCCTCACTCTCTCTTCTAGGTCTCCTCCCTCCAAATGTGAAGCCTACAGAAACCTACTCTTCCTGTTTCCTGTAATAATTTTTATCAGGCTTGTGATGTGCAGCAGTGTCCTCTTTGTAACTTGTATCTCTGATGGCAACAGAAAAGTGTTATATCCTTTTTTTTCTTCATCTGTTTTTTAAACAAATAGCTAGCTCTTTTTAAATTTTCATTCCCCTCAAAGCTTCTCTCACATCCCTAACCTTTGGGGCTACTCAGAAGTAGAGAGGGCTTTCCTTTTTCAGCACATTCCTATCGTCCACTGTGTAAGTCCATGAGCCAAAAGATGATGTGATCCTGGCAGCCCAGTTTTTGTGTTGAAAGTGCGCATTGTGCTAAGGCTCTTTCTCCCTGGAGTCCTCTTTGTGCACTCCATGAAATGATGAAATCAGGGATCGTAACTCAGCAGCTAATTAGAATGATGATAACACCTTATCCTTGGTGGCTTGCCAGCTCGCCTGACTGCAGCAGCAGTCTCACCTTGGAGGATGGTCTCACTTCAATCTCCAGGTCCCTGAGTCCCATGATTACTCTAAAGGCGTAGGTTCCCGCCATGGCCCATTCTGCCCCATAGCTGGAGCCCTGTGGCCTCCCTCCCTCTCTGAGACCCCTGTGTCAGGCTCAGCTCACACCTGGTCCATGTCACACTCGGGGATCACAGACAAGAAGTTGTGAAGTTGCACTGCTATGAGAGGGAGTACTTTAGGAGACTGTACAGCCTGTTCCCAGTCACTGAAACTACTGTGACTCCTCCTAGGTCACATCCTATACCTGATATCTAGATCTGCACGAAGAGGAAAAAAAAAAAAATCCAAGTTGTCCCTTTCAGGAGCAGAGAAGAGCTTGAAAAGATGAACACAGTCACTTTGAACCTAGGAGTCCAATCAAATACTTCCCTCCTCCATTAGTACTTGTTTAAAAGAAAGTAATAATTAGTACTTTTTGAGCCAATTCCTGATTGTAATTTTGGGGGGTGGAACAGGAGAGAGGAAAGGCTGAGTCACAATTTCTAAGCGCTCAGCTCTTCCATAATGCTTCATCACCAAGGATCTTAAAGTGGTTTTGGCATATGAATGAGTTAAATTTCACCACTTCCTACTCAGGCCAGGAAAACCTTTGCTGAGTTCATTCACAGATGAAATGGAGAAAACCTTTAGGTCAGAGTTTTCCAACCTGGATACTTTGAGTTAGATACCAAAGCTAGAAATAACATAAAAATGTAGTGAGTTTAAAGTGCATTTATCCGTCTTTCTACTGTCCCAGTAACAAAAAATTACCTGGATTAATTTTGGATTGAACCAGACTGCTGAATTCAGTAGCCTTCTTCTGATCTGGTAACACCAGACTCCTCTTCTGCCTCCACCAGAGTTACCTATGAAAGGCTGAAGAGGAGGCAACTTTGCTATTTTCTGCTGAAAGGAGGTCTTCTCACCATACAAAGTAGTAGCATCCTCACTTTTTCCCTCTCCTCTTCCCTCCCTCTGGTTTTCTGTGTCTAGGACCATGGCAAAAGCATTAGATATGCTGGAGCCTTCAGCACCTTCAGCTCCAGCAACATCTCCCATGAGGCTTTGACACTTTACTTCTCAGAGCTCTTGCACTGAAGAAGCTGACCCTGTCCATGGACACCATCTGCACACAGAGGGTATGAGAGTTGCCATGAATCTGCAAAACAAAACAATGGCTTGGATGCAGTTAGGCCTGTGGGAATCCATGTGAAACCAGCTGAAGTTAAGTGAGTTACCCTGGGACCATGCTGGAGACAAGAGCTGTGAGTGGAGAGTCCAAGGAGCCTGGACTGCTCCTTGAGCTGCCCCTGTGGCAAACATGGGGTGTGCTAACCTGCTGATCTTCACTGAGCTGTCGAGGCTGCTCACCTTGGTTGGAGCTCTCCAGAGAGCTGCCCCCATTTATCTACTTCCAGCTTCCCTGCCTGGACCTGCCCCAGCTCGCCTGGGGGGGAAGCTAAGGTACCCCCTCAAAGACCACTGAAATGTGTGCTCAGTAGCTTCAGAGGAGTCACTCTGGGTATAGAAGACCAGACACAAACCTTTGGCTGGGTACAAGACCTGCCCAAATGGCTGTGTTCTCTTCTTTCAGAGAGTGTCTTGCAGGCAGTGCTGCACAAATACGATTTGTGTGACAGTGGCATATTACAAGGGACTACAAGTATCCTCAAGGCTCTGGGGGAAAGTTTATTTTGCCTCTGTATCCTGACTATCAGAGCAGAAAGGCTGGCTTAGCTTGTAAATGTGACTTCACAGAAACATGGCAAAAGACAGAGATACCTTAAGCCAGTAAATGTTTCCAGATGGGGGCATTTCTGGTGAACTTTTTACTTCTGCCTCTAAATGAGGCACTGTTAGCTTTTTACAAAGATTGAAAAGATTTGAGCTTTAGAGTTAGATGTGGTGGGACTCTTTCTTTCTCCTTCTTTCTTTCTCTCTTTCACTTTCTTTTCTTTCTCATTCTCTTTTTCTTTTTTCTTTCTCAGTCTCTCTCCATTTTCTCTCCCTCTGCTCTGCTCTTCTACTTTTTTTTGTAAAACAAGGCAGCTAAGAAGAAGGAAACACTGCTGTTTTAAAAAATACAGCTTAATATATTCCTAGAAGCCTGTAAACAGAGAAAGAACAGGCAAAAGAGGGAGAGCAAGCAAGTTTTGACAGTAATAGTAGTGAGCCAGTGGAACATCTTGAAAGGAACTAGCCTTGTCTTAGGAAATTAAAAAGACATGTGTGTAGCTGTTAAAAAGCCTGAGAAAAGTGTCTATGGTTCTCAAGCAAGGCAGTCCTGCAGGAGGAAGTTTACAAGAGCTAGGAGTAGTAGTATCCGTGACTTTAATCTGGTCTTGGAAATTATTAGTTCTAAGCATGCTGGAAGGAATTAAGACCAAACAAGGGTTTTCAGTTTAGAATCTGAGTCTTTGATGCTTTATGAAAGTAATTTGATTGCATCAAATGGGTCCCAGGGATAGGAACCTTAGTCCATAAATATCACCGATCCACATCATTAAAAATACCTCAATCTGCACTTTTTTTTTCCTTCTTCTTTTTGCAGTGCTAATATTCTTTGGACATAAGAGGCCTGCAGCTGAATCAGCAGGGAGATTGATTTCTCTCTCTCTCTTTAAAAGAGGGAAAGAAGGTCCCTTTGGGTCAGGGTTAAGGGCTTGGAAGGGGCCTAATGGGAAAGTTCATCTCACAGCTGCCAGCGGTATATAGTACCAGGCCCATGGATAACAACAGGATGTGGGTTTTGAGCACTGTCAGCTCCTTCATGATATATTTCTTTTTAATTTTCTCCTTTTAAAATAATACACCAGCAAAGAACATTCTTTATTATCATAACAAAATCTCTGCTCCAGTGACTCTGAGACGTTCCTAATTATTTTCAATCTGTCAGGAGCGCTTTCTGTTTGCATTTCTGCAACCACTCAAGAGATTGCTGTAAAGAAAACAAACAATTAAAAAAAAATGGCCTGGGCTGACTCAGGGGCTGGGTAATGGGTTACAGCACTTTCACCTCGCTCACCGCCACTGAGCAGGAACCAAAAGCTGAATTGGTTGGTACTAACTCTTGTATCAGCTTTGCAACAGCCAATTTCAAGCTGTTGTTAGCACTGGAAGTCACCAAACAGGCACAGTGACAGTCAGTGAGTTAAAAATAAACTCTGGTGATGGTGGAAGGCGCAGGGAAAACACCCCATTCACCCAAGTGTAGAGATGGAAAGGGAGGGGGAAGAGTGCATGCAGCTCTTTGCACTGTCATCCTATAAATGACAAATAGCAACGCATTTCCCACAGAGAAAAACACATCTGATCTAACTTTTCACACTGTTTTATAAAAAGTGATCTCATTAATGTGAGAGCAGAATGATTTCTGGGAACAGTCTTGTCCTGACTGGTTGCTGTCGAGCCTACAAGAGCAGGCAATGCAGAGCAGCCTTATACCACCATAGCTGCATCCTTATCAGCGCATTGTACTGGTCTCACTGTGTGGTGGAGGGAGCAGTGAGAGCAGAGGGGCTACAGGGAAGGCGGTGCACAGGAGGCCCAGGGCCCCCCGCAGATATCTGCTGGCAGAGCTGGGGCACACAGGCCGTGGGAGGAGCGCCGAGGAATTTTCCCAGCATCGTTCCCTGCATGTGTGGGTGTTGCCTCCCACCATGGAGCCGGCGTCCTGTTATGACTCTCGGTATTGCAGCACGAATGGTGGGCCCCCACCCTGGAGGGAGTCCCTGCTGTACCGCAGGCTGTAGGAGACAGGTCCTACCTTGAAGAGCTGCAGAACTAAGATGGGAGAAAGAGCTGCCCCATACAGCAAGCGAGCTGGGCACTGAAGGCAGCATTTATGTTGACCACTAGAAATGCTCATTAGTTGTCAAGCCTGTCCATCTCTGTTAGTGGTATAGTGACCAGTGGTCTATCTGCAGACGGTTTGTATCTCTTCTTGAGCTTGGTGATAAGACGCAGCCATCATGATGACTGTGGCCCATAGCCTTAGAGAAACCTGATTCCTGACCTGGTAGACTTTGAAGGCAACCAGAGAAAACAGAGGGGCTGTGGATCAAGTCCATTGAGGTTTATTCAGGATCACCCAGGAAGATGAAGACAGGACTGGGCACCGAGCATCTCAATCACAGCTCAGTGCTGTAACCGCGCATTCCACCGGGGCCATCCTCCCGTGGCTCTCCTTGGCCATCAGGGCTCCAGATGTCTCTCAGTGGAGAAGAAGCTGAAGAAGAGATGGGGCTCATTTTGCATGCGTAAACAAAAAAAGCAGAACCACAGGAACTGTCTATCGGTATGTTTGGAAGACACTCATCACCCTGGCATCTGGTATGCCCTGAGCTGCTGTTAGCTACCAGCACTGAGAAGTCCACACAAACTCAAGAGCTCTGACCACCCCTGGAGAAAGGTCTGGGTGAAGAGTAGGTCAGTGCAGAGTACCCAGAGCCAAGGGCCTGAATCAGGCCTTTGTTATGAAGGATGGGAATAAGAGCCTGTGTCAGAAAGGGCTTATCCTGCTGGTTTGGAAGTCATGGCTCCTTTTGCTGTGCCACAGACTTCCCACATGCTTTAGGAACATCCTTCAGCTGTCTTTGGCTGCTGGTCCCCTGTGTAAAATGGAGGTGTTGCCTTACTTTGCCTCATCAGGGAGCTTTAAAAGATCTATCGGTCTGTTTCCAATGTGCAGGGGCTGTCATGGTTGCTCATGGAAGTAACTTTAAAAACTTCAGCTTGGAGCAAACCGTCTTTGGGACTCCTGCTTAGTCTCAGTACTTGGGAGGAAGCCCACAGCGAGAAAAAACATGACATCCCTGCTGCTGCACAGAGGTGGCTAAGAAGTCTTTTGGTGGGACATGGTTTCCCACCTGTTTTGCACCAGTATAAGGAGTTCTGCTAAAACACAAGGCAGCAGTCGGGTCCATGCTTTCCCACAGGAAGTGCTGGACATAGAGATAAGCTCCTCCGCATTAACACTGAGATAGCAGCAAATCTCTAGCAAGTAGGAACATGAAGCATGGCGGCCACAGTAGCCACAGGGTATGTGGGGGCTCCGTCACATTTTTAATGAAGAAGGAAAATTGCTTCCCCTCTCACCTTCCTGGGAAGGGGGAGCCAGACCCTTGGCTAGCCTGGCTTGTCAGGAGCATCATTGCCACTACTTCTTGTCCTGCCCGTGCTCCTTGACTGCCTTTGCTCTCTGTAGTAGCATACGGAGATGCTCAGCATGGCTGCAGGCAGCGGAGGAGCAAACAAACTCCAGAACAAAACAGAAAGTGTGTTCTCATGCAAGCCTCATTAATAATGGAGAGCAAGTGAAGAGAAATGCTAAATATAAATTATATTTCTTGTTGGGAAGAGAGGGAACATACTGCACCACTGCAAAGAGGGAACGTGAAAGGTGAAGCCTTTCAGAGTTTACATCGCTCCTCCATAAAACAAAATTTGGGCTATTTCACAGTTACCGCAAGATTTAGCCAGGCAGTGGGATGACACACATCACTAACAAATAAACAAAGAAATCCCTTGTATATTGAGATTTTTACTATCTCAGTCTCTTTCTTTTTCTATTTCAGTTCAAAGTCTCCAATTTTCTTTCTTACTGCTGGCTCTCCAGAGAATTCAAATTCATGCTGAAATGATAAGGCATTTTCTCAGGTTAAGCAAATGTGGCCCATATGCCACTGCTGAGCAAATGCATGCCTTTTAGAGACATACTACCAGCAGTGACTGTGGCTTAGCAAGTAATTCATTATGCAGGGCCATCAAGCTACTCTCTGGCCCAGTGGTCCAGTTAGGTGTTTTAAAGCTGCAGGTAACTGTAAGTGGAGAGAGTACATGTTACTTTGCCCATAAGTCTCTGCCATAGCATGACATAAAGACCTCCTAAGATTGCGGTCCACGCATTCTTTCTCTTTTATGCTGATCTTTAATCTCAGAAATGCATACGAAATTGATTTCCTTTTCACGACATTGTTTTCAAATGACTCTTCTGTTTTCTTCTGCTTGGTTTTTTGCAATCTCAGTGGCTTGAGAGCTACAAGGAATATAATTCAGAGCTTCTCTGAATGTTTCAGTGCTGAAGTTGTCAGTGCTTGCTCCCTCCTGTGTTTTATTGGTTGTGGGTGCGCCAAGGAGGCTGCAAAGACTGGGAGTATCAAGGTGGTAAAAACCAATGAAAGAATTAAAGTAATCATCAAAAATGAGATCCTTTTGATCTTACAGAAGTGGAACCAAGAGCAGAACTTGTATGCTAAACCTGCTAGTCCTTTGGGGGGGTGTTGGTTTTTTTTAACTACAAAGTCCAGAAAGAGAACACGGAAGAGTCAATTCCTTTAATATGAACTGCACTTCTGAACAGCAAAGTTCCCAAATAGTAAAGCTCCCCCAACAGCTCTCCCTTTGCCTGCGAACAGCGAGCTTACATGCAGGGAGGGGGAAAAATGCAGCCACATTCCTTTCGCACTCCCACTCGCCTCTGAGGTTCTTCCACTTCCTTCCTATGGCTTTTTTTAGAACTGTAGTGTTTTTCTCACGTCCGGCAACAAAGGATGTTTTGTGCTGCTGCTGAGGTTGTTGGTTTCTTTTTTTTTAACTTCAGATGCAGCTATCATGTTTGAAAATATCACTCTTGTTTGTGTGGGAGCACAGCTTTTTTTGCTCTCTGGTACCTTACAAGCATGATCAATTGCTGGGAATTTGTTTAGTTGGTTAAATTCTCCCACCAGTGTTGACATTTTTATTTTCCTGCAACCCTCTTATTTACTTGTGAAAACCACCATGCTGCAGCCCTAAAGGTAGAACGAAATTTGGGAGATTGCAGTGATTTCTCTGCCCTGTTACTGAATAAGAAACAGAATCACTCAAGAATTACCGTGGTGCAGCTGAGAGCAGAGCATGGTGCATAAATTGGTTCATAAAAAGCATAGCTCATAAACCCCACAAAACTCTTGTGATGTTTCCAGTAAAAAATCCAATGAGGGGACAAGGAGGAGCAGATCAATAATGGAATCACAGCCTCCAGCCCCTAGAGTCAGCTGTCCCATTTTATGACAGTGTAACATCATGAAATCAGAGTGGAGAAATGCATCCAGGATTAAACCTTTGGGGTTTGACATACTCTTGTCCCCGATCACTATAGCTGGGTCTTTGTCACAGTGAGAAATTGACTGCAGTCACACACATTGACATTACTCACTTTCAGAAGTGAAACTCTAAACATCAGCCATTGCTGTGTCAGGGACCCTGGATATTGGATATTCAGGCATTCAGTGCTTCCAATTTATTATAATTTGTAGGCAGCTAGACAAGGTGGGGGAAAAGCCCATAGACAGCCTGGAATTATGTCATAAATCTCCCAAAGTCCTAACATAATCTTTAAGACTACCTTCAGTTCCTTCGACAGTGAGCGTAAGTAATACAGTGAGCCTGATTTTGACCTTTTGCTCAGCAGTGCTGCACAGGTATTAGTACACTGTTGGCTTTGGCTTCTGCAGGAGTTGGTGCATAAGTGTCTTGGAAAAGAAGTATTCAACTCAGTAAAAAAATGTAAGGACTGCTATCTCAATGCCTGCTTCATCTCAATACTCAGGGTTAAGCAAAGAGAAAATGAGAGGCCCTGAGTCTCCCCTGCCTGGTGTGGGAATCCCTCCCGGTTTGTGCAGATGGGGGTGGAGTGAGGTACCACACACTCATGCTGGAGACATCCTTTGTACTGAACATAGCTTAAGAAATACACATACCCATCGTACTTGCTGGGTGTTTTTTACAGATTTCAGAGCAATACCAATACCTGCCCTCCAAAATAGCAAAATTCAGGAGCTTTCTGGAGCTCTTACAAAGTGAGCCCTGATTAAGAAAAATATCTGATTGCTACTTTTGTAGCATGTCTGGCTTCCTATCCCTCCTGCCAGGTTGCCCAGAAAGGAAGGAGGAATTCTCCCCCATTATATTGCAAAAGCCTTGGAGCCTGCTCTGGTTGGTGTGAGCCCTCAGATGTGCTCTGGAGAATCAATGCCACACATACAAATGGGGGGTATCTATGCAGACCATGGATGTCCCTGTCACTTCCTGACAGCTCGACTGTGACTCTATTGCCTATCTTCCACCTAATGCTAGGGTGAGTGGAGGGAAACGCATTGGATCTAGGTGGCTTGAGTTGCCCCTTCAGTACCACTCTCACTCTGAAAGTCTAGCTCCAGAAATTCACACTGCAGTGCCATCCATCCTCCCTTTTCTGCTAGATTATTCCTCCCCAGCCTCCCAGAAAGCAACACATACCTGAGCCACAGGCATCCCAGTAGCCCAGGGCCAAGACAAACGCATGAAGGCTGCTTCACGCTTAGATGCCAGGCAGTGAACTGGGAAGCGCAAGGCATGATTGCTTGTTTTCCCCAGCCAGTTTTTCTACAAGGGCTGTGACTCTGACAGTCAGACACCCAGAGTGGTAGTATCTTAAACAATCACAGCTGTTTACCAAAAGTGAGTCAGCCTTCCATCAGGTTTGGCTAACATGAGCTAGCAAACCTGATTTAACCTCAGCCTTTTCCTTGGTGTAGGTACGGCCACTTGTAGCTGCTTCCGGAAAGGCATTTTAGCTAACGAGAGGCTGGGTGAGAATACCATCAGCTGAAAGGTGGTGTCAGATGGATGTCCATGGTGAGACCTGGCCAGCACTACAAAACCTTGCCAGCAGAAGCTGGTTTTGTCACTGCAGTGGGGCATGCCATTAACAGCCTGCTGAAAAGTGGTGGCTGGCTTTTCTGTGACCTGAATAGATTCAGAACCCCAAGCCATAAGCTGATGGTTTCTAACCCAGCAAGCACCATGGCTTATGCCAGCCCCATGCCTCAGAGGGAGGAGGTGGTACCCCATGGCCATAGCCAGCATGCTGCGGTGCAGCAGTGCGGTGAGGTCAGTGCTCATCCAGACAGAAAAACTCAGCGTTGTCAACGTAGCCTGGGAAAACAGCCTGCTAGTGTACAGTCACTTTGCAAGTCAGGATAAATCAAAAAAATAGGTAAAGCTTGCTAGTCTCAACTTACAGGACAGAAATACCCTTAACTACTTGCCCAAGGGCTCTTTCAATAAAACAGCAACAGGGAGAGAGATGCTGCGAAGGCGTTACCTTGCTCCTGCACTGCCCTGGCCATCCACATTGCAGCCTTTAGTCATCCCAGGTCACACTGGTAGCCTGGCCTTGCTGCTACTATTACTTTAATGTTGCTGGCTTACATTTATTTCCATCCCATTAGAAAAAATACAGTTTAAACCTCCATCCCTAGAGGTGGCTGTGATCTTGTTTCAGTAAAGACAAACAGGTCTTGCTGCGACAACAGCTGGGACCTGTGCTGCTTCCCCACTGCTGGGACATTTCCCAGCTCAGGAGGGTGATGCCTTCATGGCCCTCAAGTGGAGTCTGGCACAAAGAGAGGAAATGCACCTACTTTGCCCCTTCCAGTAAATGTGATTTATGTGTGGGAAGGATCCACCTTTCAAGGCCGACAAGCACCACAGGGCAAAGCTCCAGCTAGCCCAGCCAACGCAGCACCCAGGGCTGCAGCACTCCATCCCAGCCCTAAAGCTGCAGGGAAAGGGAGGTTGGAGTTGTGTGAGACTTGGCAAATCTGCACAAAACCCTGGAGGAACTGCGCTCGGGAGAGACATGCAGCCCCTAGATCTACTCTACAAATCCCAAACAACCTCTGGATAAATTTCAGCTGAAAATTGGCTCTTTCATGCCTGCAATAACTGCAGTTGACAGCCAAACAGAGACCCTTTCATATTTAAAAATAGAAAAAGCAATTAATTATTGGAGTCAATATAAGCCGGGAGCTGGCACAGTAGCAGAGCAGTGTCTGTAGCGATCTGACTGTAGCAGAGGCTGTAGTGGCTTTAGACCTCATGTGCCCATCAGCCCAAGGGCACCCCACAGCATTTGGGATGCAAAGCTGCTCAAACATGGGCACAAAGCAGATTCATGCCCCATGGTGGCAGGGTCAGTAGGCAGCAAAAAGTGAAGGCAGCCTCTGAACTTCCCCTAAAGAGCTTGTTGGAGTCAGTGCTACTTTGTCAAACCCAGCCTAGCTCAGCATCGGGGCATACTCGAGCTGAAATGCTCACATATGTCTGGTTTACTCTTCTCCAGTGGCTGTGTGCAGAAAGTGCCAGTATGTCAGGGGTAAGCCTTGGTGGTACAGACACCAGCTGTGAGGTTACCAGGCAAGCCATGAGAGCCAGAGACACTGACTTCTTCTCTTTCCCATAGCTGCATAGTCTGGTTTGGTGTGGAATGAAGCATTGCACGCCAAAGCCAGGCTCATCTTTTTCTATCTCAGTGTTTACCTGGGATAGACCATGGTGTGAGATGGTGATGGGACTTAGGGACTCCTGGCTAGGTTGCACACAGGGTCTCAGTAGCATTTGACCTTCAGTTGGCTCTGAGTCCTTTGGATGTTGGTGAATGCCCCAGAAGGGAGCTTTCCTCATCCTCCAGGAAAATGCAGCTTCTTTTTTTTTTTAATATAAAGCCCAGTTCTTGCCACTTGCTAGCTACAAACTGTCCTCTTGGATTGGCAACTCAGTGAGGTAATGAAAGTCAGCTGCCTTAGACACTTCATTTTCTGCTGCAAGATACTTGCACATGACCGAGTCTGCTGGTGTATGGGTGAGCCTAAACCAAGTGGGGAAATGAAAGGAGAAGCAGGGCCCTAGCTGGAGGAGACTGTGGCTAGGAAACTGGGGTGGTGCTGTGATGTGAGCTGAGGAGAGACCTTTGAAGTGCAGTCTTTGGGCAGCTGCCTGGGCCCAAAGAAAACACTGCACAGGACTTCCACTTTGCTAACGATAATGAATGCAGTTCCTGGAATGATTTGCTTGTCCTGACAGCAGCACAGTTTGGTTGAAATATGTACAAATTAAAAAAAAAAAAAAAGAATAAAAGAGGAACTTGTCAGAGGGGCCCGTTCCCTGGACTGGCTGCTCTCACAGCCTCCTTTCCCTGTCCAAATTGGTAATTCACAGCAAAGCCACGATTCAAGCACACGGTGGCTGCTCTTTCAACATGATCAAAGGAATAATTATATGCAGTGGAATTCTCCGAACACAAAAATTGCATGTGATCCTCCCAGCATGAGGAACCGGCTGTGTGTCTGCAGAAAGCTCCCATTTGCTCTGCAGACAGGCAGCCTCAGGTTGCGGCCAGGGACGGTCCCTGCCTGCTGCCATGGAACTCTTCCTCAACTGCCTTCCACTGTGCAAGCTTGCTCACTGCTTTTGGGCCAGCTGAGAGGCAGGGGGATGTGGAGATCCTTTGGTTCTCTGTGTGTTCAGGGGATGAAGGGGATATTTCCCTAAAAAGTGACCACTGCTTCCTTAGTTTATCCTGGAATGGAAACTTTATTTATAGAAGCAACAGCAGCAATAGGCACCCTGGGCTCTAGCAACAGCAAAGTGAGCTCTACGGTTCCTGATGGGAAATACTGCAAGGTGCTGTGCTTCAGCAGCAGATTTTGTTCCTGGTTTCCCCCTCTGTGCCTGTCCTATCTCTACTAGGAGCTGCAGATCAGAAATCCAGCCTTTTCTTCTTCCTTTTTACAGGTTTCTCTTCCTCCCCCTCGGCAGTCAGTGTAGTGTGGTGCCTCCAGGGAAGGGCTTTGCAAAGCTCTGCGGGCTGTAGGTGAAGGGCTCTGTCAGGTTGTGGGGACTTATGGTGTTGGGAGCCCTCCTAGGGGTGCAAAAGGTTTCTCTGGTGGCCTGAAGTCAATAGGGCAGCACCAGGCCACTTGGGTCTTTGAGCAGTATGGGCTGAGTTGAAAGTTACTGAGCCCCTTGATTCCAGGGGTTTTCTACTACATCCCTGGCTGTCGTCCAACCCCAAAGCCTCCACCCGGCAAGATTACTGCTGGGGGATCCAGCCGTTGCGCTCCAGTCTACCTGCATCTGCTCTCCCGAGACCACACAAGCTCAGGTCTGTAGGAAATCCCCGGGGATACTCACGCCCACCCCATTGATAAAGCTCGCCTGAAGTCCCTGCTGGAGTGCACGCTTGCAAGGCAGCAGTGCAGATGGTAGGCGAGTCTGCACTTCATTGTGTACACGTGTACTGTCTCATCCAAACTATTCCTGGCATGTCTCCTCTCTTTTCATTCAGGCACTTAGGATGACCATCTGGGGCCAAGATTGCCCATATAATTGATGCATTATATAATGATATGGAGTTTTGGAGTGGCCTTGAACTCAAGCAAGTCACCCTCTACACCTTGCTAAATGGAGTTTCACTTTGCCAATGTACATAGTTGGCCCTATCCATTCATTTTATGTCCTCTTTATTTGGTCATTCCTTAAACTAACCACCGGCTCAGACAATTACTGCTAAGATGCTGTTGACTGCTTGGTGGTCCATACTGTATCATTTTCGTGAGTTTTTCATATCTCTTTCCACATGTAAGTGTAGATTATCTAGGTTGGTTTTTTAAATAGGAGACAGATGGGAATTGGGTGTCAAGTTGCGATTCTGAAGCGTAGGAGCTTCATAGCCTTTTTTAAAATGCATGATATTAAAGATCATTTAAAACAAAATTAGTTTCTGGCATTTAGCAATTAGTGAAGCAAAATAGATGCTCACTAGAGAGGCCAGAGGAGGGTAATTCTTTAGTCTGAGTAGTAACCTCTGAACTCCAGGCTGACATAACCACATCTGGTACAAAAGGCCAGACTCTTGCATGCTCTAAATCTCTCGTGTTTGCCCTGGCACCGGACAGCGCTCAGTCCAGTGGATTGCATTGCCTTTCTCAATCCGGTGATACACAGCACAGGAACAGTATGGAAGGAGAAGTGCTGGCAGGACTGATATATCCAGGACCTTGGGCATTAGACAAATCAGATTTTGTGGAGCTTACTTTGCCTGGGTCTGTTAGTTGAGCCTTCAAAATCAAAAGCAAGAAGGGTTTCTTGGAGTAGGGCACACACAATTCTAAAATGAGCCACAGGACTTTTACACATGGCTGAGGAACAGCTATACTGGGTCTGAAAGGGTGTGGTGGGTTGACCCTGGCTGGATGCCAGGTGCCCATCAAAGCCGCTTTATCACTCCCCTCCTCAGCTGGACAGAGGAGAGAAAATACAATGAAAGACTCATGAGTTGAGATAAGGACAGGGAAAGATCACTCGCTAATCACCATCACAGGCAAAACAGACTTGACTTGGGGAAAATTAACTTAATTTATTACCAATCAACCAGAGTAGGGTAATAAGAAATAAAACCAAATCTTAAAGCACCTTCCCCCTACCCGTCCCTTCTTCCTGGGCACAGATTCACTCCCAAATTCTCTACCTAACCCCGCCAGCGGTGGAGGGGGATGGGGAAAGGGGGTTGGGGTCAGTTCATCACATGTTGTCTCTGCTGCTCCTTCCTCCTCAGGGCGAGGTCTCCTCACACTCTTCCCCTGCTCCAGCATGGGGTGCCTCCTACGGGAGACAGTCCTTCATGAACTTCTCTGACATGGGTCCCTCACACGGGCTACAGTCCTTAACGAACTGCTCCACCATGGGACCCTTGTGTGGGCTGCAGTCCTTCAGGCACAGTCTGCTCCAGCATGGGTCACCCGCAGGGTCACAAGTCCTGCCAGGAAACCTGCTCCAGCGTGGGCTCCTCCCTCCATGGGGCCACAGGTCCCGCCAGGAGCCTGCTCCAGCGCAGGCTTCCCATGGGGTCACAGCCTCCTTCAGGCATCCTCCTGCTCCGGCATGGGGTCCTCCCTGGGCTGCAGGTGGATACCTGCTCCACCATGGACCTCCATGGGCTGCAGGGAGACAGCCTGCCTCACCATGGTCTTCCCCATGGGCTGCAGGGGAATGTCTGCTCTGGCACCTGGAGCACCTCCTCCCCCTCCTTCTTCACTGACCTGGGGATCTGCAGGGTTGTTTCTCTCACATCTTCTCACTCCTCTCTCTGGCTGCAGTTCCTGTTGCACAGAAACTTTTTTCCCCTTCTTAACTATGTTCTCCCAGAGGCACTACCACCATCGCTCATGGGCTCAGCCTTTACCAGTGGCCGGTCTGACTTGGAGCCGGCTGGCATTGGGTCTTTCAGACATAGGGGAATCTTCTAGCAGCTTTTCACAGAAGCCACCCATGTAGCCCCTGCCCCCGCTACCAAAACCTTGTCACGCAAACCCAATACAATGGGGTATGTCAAGTCCTGGATCCCGTCCTAGTTCTGGCCAGGAGTGGATGCTGGAGGAAGAACATATGAAAACAGGCAAACATGGCACAGTACTTTTTCCAATGCAACATAGGGCTGGGAGTTCCTCAGCCAGAGATGGTGTCTTTGTGTTTAGTAATTCCAACGGACTTTCACTCCACAAGTTTGTCTATTTGTTGTTTTAACTTCTGGCCTTTGCAACAGCTGATGGCAATGAGCTCCACTGTTTAATGTGCACTGGATGGAAACCTGCTTACTTTGGTTTGCTTGAAACCTGATGCCTGCTCATTGCATTTAATGTCCTTTTTTGCAAAGAAAAGGAGGCATGGGAGCTCAAAACTTGCCAGATCTCAGGTGCCTCAGTATGAGGCATGCACAACTGGCTCACGCTTCACCTCATGCAATCACTGCATTGCTCAGCTTCCTGCCCTGACACTGTCTGGTGAACTGCGACCTTCTCACCGGCAGCATCCAGCAGCAAAGCTCCCAGGCAAGACTTCCTGTTGTGGTTCAGCAGGTGAATAGGCAGTGACTCCAGCTCCCATCTTGCTCCATCCTGTCTCTTATTTTTTTTAGGTTAAAGTTGAGTTGATATTGTCTGGGATTTCTCACATGCATGCATTTGCATTCAGTCAGCTGCCTCATACTCCTTGGAGGCCAGATATTGCAGAGGGCAGGATAACAGGATGCTCAAGAAGTGCCCCAGCTTGGGTCAACTGGAACAGACAGATATTGCAGATCTTAAGTAACTGGTTTTCAGATGCTCTTCAAGTACCTATTAAAATTCACTGCCACAGTTGCATGGGCCACCACAGAAACTCTAATGTGGCCATGTGGGGATGTGCAGCAGAAGCTCTGACAGCAACTGTCTGCTTAGTTACTTACAGAAAATAATTTATGCTGGCATTATTGCTGGCTTCTCCATTTTTTCTTTCTTAATTTATACCCCTGGAGGAGTTCTTTTCTCATTGACTAGTAGAAACTACCCTCCTGATTTAGAACCCAAGGTTAAATATCCAAAGTTATGTAGTACCTTGATGTCTCCCTACTTAAACTGCCCTGCTCCTTTTTGGAAGGATGCACTCCACCCCCAGGTTTCATACCATGTCCAAGGGATGCTTGTAAACCATAAGAGATTTTTTTTTGTAGTGGTACAAAAATACCATCAGATTAATCTGGCACAAGTACTTCTAGTGTGGACACATCTGGCAAAGCTGTACCAGTATTGGAAAACCTCTTTCCATAAACAAAACAAGTTCTACCAGTAGAAGTGTGGGTTTGTCACTGTAACTAGGATGAGGGGAGGAATGGCTCAGGGCAGGACTGGAGCGAGCTCTTATCTCCCATGATCTGGAAAAGAGGGTGGATAGTGAGGTGGCAAAGTTTGCTATTGATAGTAAGCTATTAAGGGTAATAAAAATGAAAGTTGACTGCAAAGACTTGCAGAAAGCACTCACTATAGTTAGAAGTGAGGCAATAAAAGAGCAGATGAGATTAATTTAGATAAATGTGGAGTGTTGTGCTTGGGAAAAACTCCTAACTGTAGATGCTAGTTGATAGACTGTGAGTTAGCTGTGTCTGTTCAGGAATGAGATCCCAGAGTTGTAATAGCTCTGTGAAAACAGCAGCTTGTTCCTTGATAGCAGTGCACAACCAGTCAAACATAAGGAGTTATTAGGAAAAAAAGAGGAAAACCAGACCTGTACATATTTGTTAGTACTGCTTTTCCTTCTCAGAAAGGGTATATTAGAAATAAAAAAGTACCAAAGTTACAAGGATAACCCAAAATATAGGACAATTTCTAGATGTTTGGGACTCCCTTGTCAGAAAAGGGATTAAGTGAGAGGATGCGACAGAGGTGCTGACAACCATGAATGCCCTCCAGCAAGTCGGCAGGAAACCATTTGGGCTGTTTCTTTCAATACAATACCTATGGGATATCCAATATGACAAGGTGGTGTGGGGCTCCAGACAGGCAGAGGGAGTGGTTGCAGTTAAACCATGGAATTCATTGCCGCATGATGCTGTACGTGCTAAAAATTTGCAAGGTAAAAAGCAATTAAACATATCTCAGGAAGAAAAATCCATTGACAGCCATGAAACGCAAACACCCCAGCTCTGTCTCCGGAGGTCCCTAAGCTACAAACAGCTGGCAGTTGGTGGAAAATCTGAAGGATTTATTCCTATGTGTTTACCCCATTCCCATCCTCTTCCCCGTGTACCTGCTGTCAGCCCAAGCTGGAGATGGGATGTTGGGACAGACTAACCTTTGGGCTGACCCACTGCAGGAATTCTTAAGTTTGGGAAAACCCTAATTTACATCACTTTTATTTGGATATGACGCTGGGATCATGAGGTGAAGCTGTATCCTAGTAGAGAATCAAAGTAAAAGTGAGGTTCTCCTGCAAGAAAAGTAGAAAATTGGAAATTAAAAAAATAGTAATTTGAGCATTGGAAAAGCATCATGCAAGTATCCCTAATCATTTTCTGCTCCTGTCTGTCATCAGCTTATTTCACATGCAATCTTAGCTTTCAGTCACTTGCAAGCAATGATGTCTCACATTTTGAAAGTCCGCATGATGCAAAAAACCATGAAAATGTGCTAATTGGACTGGCTCATTTTTTCCAGCTCCTCAGAATGGGGAAGAATACTTCAACTCCACTTCTCACAAGATAGCTGTCTGCCCCTACCCTGACCACTTCAGTCACTCAGGGTCATCCTCCTTCAAACAGCGTTAGGAAGAGGCACAGGGCTGGCACACAGTACGAGCAATCTTGCAGGCAGATCCATGGAGGTACTACTGGTTCCTTCTAATACAGCTGCTTATTCCCCAGCCCTAAACTTTCCGGCCTAACGCCTGCACTGGTGGCTTTTCTGGAAGCTATTAAGGTTTGTTAGACAACTCTTAGGCTTCACCCGAGTTAGCTGCGTTTTGATGCTGGGCAAAGTTTAGAAGTGAACACCCAGAGTGCTTTTCGAACTACAGAAAGTAGGTAATTAATTATTAAGAAGTAATTAGCAAAGAAAGAGGTTTACTTCAAAGTAGGGATTTAAAATTTCACTGGAAGACTGGTATTCTTCCCTCCAGAAGCTTGTAAAGAAATGTGGAGTTGCTGATAGGGCCAAACATGCACATAAACACCAGCGTGTTGATTGTGTATTTGTGAGATGTTTAAGGATAGCAGGAGGGGGCTGCACAGCTGATATCCATCACTTGCACAAATAGCTGACTAAATAGCCTAGATCCGAGATACCACCAAGCGGTCATTGCAATGACTGGAAATGGAAAGATAAGAAAGGAATTGCTCTCTGTTTCTCTCCTAGCCCAACTGTCTGGCCAGGAGAGGCTGTGGTGCTCCGGGGCCGATGAGAAAGGACCAGTGACACTTCCCACAAGCGTGTGCTCACCCCAGTTGCAGCTTCACACACAGAGGAGAGCGAGGACGTTGTAGAAACACCTCTGCCCTGGGACACTGGATGGCTGCTTGGCCTCCTTGGGGAGGAAGTGGCTTCCATTTAAGGAGCTGGAGAGGTTCTTGGCAGGGATTGCAGCAAAGCATCCCAAACATTGGGTCCGGTTGGCAGAAAGGCTGGGGGCAGCTTGAGCTCACACGTTGGAAGTGCCTTCTTTTGTCAGTTTGAGATTTTCCAGAATTTCAAAGCGGAAAGAAAGATGGGTACGAGGAAGCTATTAAAGATATGTAAAATAAACTTGAAGGGGGGAGGAAGGCGTGTTTCATTGAGAAACCATGCACTTTGAGAGAAGAATCAGTGAATGCTTATTATTTTAACAAAGACTTTTTCTGTCGCGAACAAGAGAAGCAGATGTTTAAAAGACGGACAGGAAGCGGCTGTGACAAATGAAAGGATTTTTGATTGAATTCATGAGCTATGTTTCCTGCCAGTAATTCATTCAGCTGTAGGGTAGATCAAAACATAATATTATGGTTTAATCAGCATGCTTTTTAACATGAAGCCAGAATATACAAACTCTTGGTGCTACAGGTAAAAAGCCATTAGTAGAGTTGGCTCAGAGGCTTCTTTTTAATTCATTATTCATTCTTTTTCTTTTAAGCAAATACATTGTCTATCAGCAAACACCTGAGAACTCTTAGAGAGCCGTGTTTTGGAGTTTGCACAAACAGGTGTAGAAAGGGTAAAGCACTTTCAGGGCATGGCAGATGAAATAGGCTGCTTAAAAGTACAATCCCACTTCTGTTGCAGTTTGAGAAAGCTCAGCTTCCTACCGACTGCAGGGAGCATTAGATCAAGCTGGTTGTTCTTGGAAAAAGCCTGGCATAAGGATTTTTTTTTTTTCTCAGCACAGTTCTGAAAAAGCAGCATGTGTATGTGTGTGTGTGCATGCACACGTGTGCGCGCATGTGTTAATTTTGATGTTTTCTGCTTCTCTTCCTTCCTCCTAATGAATTCTGTTTGTTTACAGCCTCAAGGAAAGCTTGTCACTAGAAATTTCCTTTTGAGTTTTCAGCTCGAGATTTCACAACCACAAAGCCATTGCAACACAGTGATAAACAAGCTGAGGGAGGCAGCTCTGGAGAATTGAGTCTTCTCTTTTTCACCATTTAGTTAAGTAAATAGTTACCAAATGTGCCGAGAGATAGAACTTTATCCCTAGCAGTAATGAGTATTAGCAAAAATGGATTTTTTTTCCTATCCAAAAACTTAGAGCAGGCACAGGAACTGTTTTGAACAGCTTATCCTTACACCACTCCTTGTCAGAAAGGGTCAGATGCTGGGCTGTACTCCTGGGACACAGCACTGGGCTGCAGGCTGTATGGGAGCAGGGACAATGTAAAAGAGGGGTTACAAAAGCTGCCTAAAGCTCAGGGTCACACTCCTGGATTTGCACTTCCCAGGGCAAACACAGGCCCTGGCTGAAGCTGAGAAATGATAAGCAGGATAAGCTAAGCCCCACGCACAGATACCAGCTGCCCTCCATCCCCCTTGGCCAGGCTTTCGAAGGAGGGATGAGGACACTAACACAGCCTCTGCCAGGATTCCTCCTCTGCAGGGGTGCAGTCAGCGTGGCTCGGCTGCTGGGTGGTTCTGGGTCCCATCCTGCACCGAGTGTCTCCTGTGCAGGTCTTGGTCCTTGAATTAAGCACAATATCCATAGATCTGCCATGATAAACAGGCAGGCTTTCTCTGCTGCATTTTATCCATTGTAAGGTTTCTACAGGTGACCCTCGCATTACATAAATGTATTGGGGGAAGCCTTGCAGTCATGATTTCCAAGGTGCTCTGGGATAATGCGGATAAAGGCTGCTGTCTGGAGGTTGGGAAGAAATTCTAGGGCACAGACTTTCCTTGCTGAAAAAAAAGTACAGCTTTGGATCAACCAAAACTTTTTACCAATACTTGTGAAATTTGGCAAGTGGTTTTGGTGATGGCAGAGCAGGCATATCTTGACATTTTCAAAATAACTGAAGCAGTTTGTTTTCTCACTAGGAAACAAAGTTTTCTTTTGAAATTTGTCTCAGCTTTGTAATTATAAAGAACAGTAAGAAAGAAAAATCCTTCCAGGGAAACAAAAATGTTTCCATTTAAGCTGAATGAAGATTCTTCTGTTTGAACCAAGTTGAATAGAACTTTTCACTTCTTTGAGGAAGAAAAAAAGGGGCTTTGGGCCATCAAAACCAAAAAAGCTGTCTAAGGAGTAATAATAAATGCCTATTTCTGTTTATTCGGATGTGCAGTATAATTACTGATATGAAGAAACTTATCAGATGTGGAGGGCCAGATCCCTCACTCATGTGAAGAAGACACAATGCATTTAAGGACTTACACACTAGACCAGTTGAGCTAAGGTATAAAGAGAGGGGAGCTAAATTTACCTTCTCTCACTTTAGTAGTAGAAAACAGAGGGGCCACCTCATCTGTTTAGCACACAACATAAGAGCAGCTAAAGAAGGTGCAGTGGGATCTGCTGCCAGCCAGCTATTTGAGGCAATTCAGATCATAGAATCATAGAATGGTTTGCATTGGGAGGAACCTTTAAAGGTCACCTAGTCCACCCACCCCCCCCTGCAATGAGTAGGGGTGTCTTCAACTAGATGAGGTTGCTCAGAGCCCCGTCCAACCTGACCTTGAATGTTTCCAGGGATAAGGCATCTACAATGTTCCTGGGCAACCTGTTCCAGTGTTTCACCACCCTCATTGTAAAAAATTCCTTCCTTATATCTAGAGGCTTGAAAATGGTTTGAGTTTTCCAGTCTCTCAACTGAGGCGTGGCATGCACTAGTCCTCTCTGTGGTGTAGCTGGGGAGGAGGGTCCCCAGGTCCTTTTGTCCCGTAGAGCATCTTCACTGCTAAAATTGCGCCCAGCAAGTGGTGGCTCCTTGGTAAACAGTATAATCGTTAAATGTCAGCTACTGCTTACAGTTTAATTGCTTTTGAATTTTAGCAAGCAGCTCCTCATTCATAGCAAATTGGCATTTCGTACATTCAAGATTGTGCTATTAGCTGCACAATAGAGGGGCTGGTTTTCTGTAAATATTGAGATTTGGTAATTATAACCCGACAGTTATTAACACTCCATGGCAGATAAATGCTTCGGCTGCTGACTCTGCTGTGGGCAAACCTCCTTCCGGAAGAAGCGTCTTATCAGTTAGTGGAGGAAGGCTCTAGCTGCCATACTCCATTAACACCACATTAATGAGCCAAGAGCCCACGCACCACAATGAAAACATACCCTGAAGTGTAGCAGATGGGCTCAGAAGCCAAAGCCACACAATGGGGAAACCTAGGAAATGATAGCTAAATTCAATAGAAAACAAAAGCTGGGCAACTTGGCCTTCCTTGTAGTAAATAGCCTAGAGTAACAGGCATTCTTGCATCCTACTGGGTGAAATCATGGCTGTGCAGGACTTTCCATTGACTTCAGGAGGACTTGGGTCTCATCTGGTTACAGGCAGTATGTCAAAACCCATCCAGAAAGCACTGCTGATCACCTGAGCTCTGCACCGGCATCTCCTGTGAAATCCTTCAGCGATGCTCACAGAGGACTGCTGGTGCAGTCCTTCACATAACTGCACTGCTAACCCACAGCAAGGCTTCACGCATCTTCTTGCTAGAGCTGCTTAAAATAAAATAAACAAAAGCAAGTTGACAAATGTGACTGAATCAATGTGAGGGGAAGCACGAACACGTTAATTGTATAAATGATTAACAACTGTCTATTAGTCATATGTGAATGACACTTCCCCACATACTAGTAAAAGTGCTATAGCATCTTTTGTAATAGTAATGTTGTCATAGCAGAAAAAGCCCTCACACTTAAATGTATTTGCTGGGAGGCAATGGTTATTGTACATGCTTTTTAAGAATTTATTCTTTTACAGACTAGTGTAAGTCTGTTAACCTTCCCACTAGCACTCCATCACTCTACCTCATTGTCGTTAGTGAGGATGTTATGTACATGAAGCACAAAATTAAAATTAAGTAGCTTTCAGTTGTATATGCCAGACAGAGCAAATGCATCCTTGAAGCCCTTTCATGTAGCTGTGTGTAACTACTGCTTTTCCAGTGCTGTGGTTTGTAGGCAGCAGTACTAGTATCAATATGAGCATTCTGTATGTCAGCCTGGTAAAATTTCCCCTTTTGCTGCTTGTGAATGCAGAATGATTTCGAGTGGAGGAAGACCCTGCATGTTTTCCAGAGGTTTTAATACAGTCAGAAATTATTGGACAAAACTGCTTGCCTACCAGTCTTTGATACATCGGTCACTGGGAAAGGCTTTTTTGTCAAAAATGCAATTTCCAGTCATCCAGAGGGATGCTATGTGCATCTTACAACCCTGCCCTGGTCTCTGTGTCAGTGTGCCCAGTGAAGAGGCAACTGAGCCCCTGTGGCCCCCACTGGACAGTGATCTCTGCGTCATGGAGATCCTCAACTCTGTGTGTGCCTGCTCGGAAAAGGAGCAAGAACCAGGGAGCAATCATACAAAAAGGCCTTATTAAAAACAGGGTAGGGAAGGGGTAAGGACTCCACTGTACACCTGATCCTCCAAAGGGGCCTCCTGCTCAGGGTTGGTCTGGAAAGTGAGGTGCTTGGTAGAGCAGATCTTGGCCAGAGTTCATGGTGCCAGGGCTGGCGAGATGGCAATGCAGCCTCAAACACATACTTCCAGTTTCCAGTGGCTGAGAAGAGATTTTGGTTAATAATACAGATGCCTTTATTAAATATATTAAAGTGATAGTTAGCTCTGTGATCTTCCGCATCAGGCCTGCCAGACAATGGCGACTGTAAGGCACCTTCACCACGCTGTTCTGATCCAGGATTCTTGTCAGGGCCATTTTCTGATTAGCCAAAACTTTCTTTCCCTCCCTCTGCTACGAACAGGGCTTGTCACCTGTTTCTCATCTATTTTCATTATAGAGGAGAAGTAATTGGTACATCTGAGCGTTATTGGAGAAATGGCTTGGCTGAAGCCATAATGTGGTAATTATAGACTGAACTGAGCCATGCTGATGCATTGTAAATACATTTGCCTCTGAGTGTGTGATATTGTCACGTGCCCATTCAGATGGCTTTTTTGGGGAAGAAGGAGGAGAGAGAGGGGCAGCGTGGAAAGCTGACCATGTCTGACCTATCCTGTGCATGTGCGGTAAACCTCGAAGATACAAAGAACCTACCATCACAGCAGAAAAACAACACTGTGCCCCACTGTAAAATGGACCAATGGCTCATTTTCCTAGTGGCTTGTTTTGCTGGGGAATTGAATTATCCCATGTATGACAACTTCTTTCTTGTCTTCTGTAACTGCAAGGAGACACCAAACCAAAATAGCTTGTTTTCACTGTTTTGGTGATGCTTTCTGCTAAATAGCAACACATGACTGCTGGTACACCACAGAAGCCAGTAACCTAATGTAAAGCATGACAGCAGGCTCTGGCAGCAGGCTGCGCTTTCTGAAGGAGAGGGGAAGATAGTACATGGAACCAGAAACCTCAAATGGTTCTCTCTATGTGTGTATGTGTTTTTTGAATGGGGCTCCTAGACACAGCTCTGCAAACTCCCAGCCCTCCCTCCCAGAGGTGACACTTCCAGTGCAGGAGAAAGTGTTTGAAGCCTCAGTGGTGTTTTACATCATCGGTGCATGGCACATCACAGAGCCACTCAGTGACAGGCTGAGGTTGGCAGGGACCTCTGGAGGTCAGCTGGTTCAACCTCCTGCTCAAGTAGGGCCATCCAGAGCCTGCTGCCCAGGACCATGTCTAGGTGAACAGACCATGTCCATTGCACCAAGCTGGTAGCATCTGCTTTGTGCCATGGGGTTTGGGTGCAGTTCTGCATAGCCCAGGTGGATGTTAAAGTTCAGAGGGTTTTGCCTTGAGGGAGATTGCAAGCGCTAGTGTAAGATGCTGCTGGAGTAACTGAGCCAGCCCCATACAAAACTGGATAGGTAATGGGACTTGGATCTTTGGCTGTGTCTTGGCATGTCATTGCTATGCTGTAGGGTTACAGAGGTATAAGATTTCAGAATATAGTGGAAAGCTAAGCTGCCTGGAGTTGGGCATGTTTCTGGGGTCACTCTGGCCTCCAGCCCACGTCTCTTCCATAGTTCAGTGTACTGGGGGACACTGTGGTCAGGAAGGGGATTTTCCCAGGGTGATGCTCATCCTCCACACCCCATGGTGTGCCATTCCCTGCAATTTCTCCAAATGCAGGAAAGTTACCTGAATATTTTGTGGTAATGGCAGTTTGTGTTTATACTCTTCCCTGTTTTCATTTTTCACATGAAATTTTCATACCTCTGATCTGCAGTGAGCAACACATTATCAAAAATACTAAAATAGGTGCGTATAATGGTCTTATCCTGTACATGTGGAAAAATCCAGAATGAGAATGGGGAGATATTTAGCCGTGACACAGGCGAAAGTGGTATTTGCAGAAGGCAGAAGACAGAGCAGAGCAGGGCAGCATTGGCGCTGGTCCTCTGCAAGCTCCCAAACAGTTGAATAGCCAGCTTTATTTCCATAGCCTGAGACTGCCATTTCTATTTCTTTCTTTTACCTTTTTTTCTGATCAGGGAAAAATGACATCCTTTTGGGCTTGACTAAAATGGAGCGATCTGTTCATTTAGCTGTTGAGAAGGGAAATTAACTTCATTCTTATCCGTCTACCTTATTAGCACAAATATTGCGGCTGCATTATCCCATCCCACATAAAACCCTGTACAGTAGAGCCTTTTAATTGTCTGGCTAATTGTTTGGCCTCGGAGCTGTCTATTTCCGATTGTCTAATTCTCATTAGAATGCCAGCTGACACCAAGTCCTCCAAAGCTCCCATTAGCTGCTTTGAACCACTTCTGGACTAATTTGGTGGTGTTGAAAGCACTTACAGAAAGGCAACCAACAATAAGAAACACAGTGCAAATGTTTCTCTTCTCTAATGCATTCAACACTTTAAATCTTGGCCATAAAGGAGTTTTGATGCTGTTTTAAATGTGTGTATCCCTACAGAGTCACAGCATTGTTGTTAGTGTTCAGAAGTGTGTAAAATATGTGGACTAAAATCTAAGCACAAATGCTTCAGTCCTTGATCTGAAATATCTCCTTCTGAAACAAATGGTTTTTTTCACCCTATGAATAAGGAATAAATCAGGATGGCAGGGTGCAGGCCCCCAGCAAGATAAAAGATCGGTCTGTATTACAGTGCTCTTTGTTAACCCTACGATAAGCATTTCTGAGGACAGCCTACAAAACGGGAATGAGACAAAATCTGGGGTTCACACTCTGAATTCACTGCAATACATTATCGCCGTGTAGCTTTTATTTCACTTTGTGATACTTTAGCACCCGTTTCAGAATCTGGCTTAGTCCATTGCCACAGTTAGAAAATTTTCCTGTTGCCTGTTCCTTCAGTTATCTTCTTTGAACAGCTCTTAGCAATCTAGTAAGTCACTTAAGACTGGCCAAAGCTTGTTCCATGTTGCCATCAAACTGAACAAACACAAGCAGGTAGGAAAACTCAGTGGGGCAGGACTCCCTCAGAGTCATGTTCCCTACCACCACCACTGCCCTGAGAGAAGATGGAGAAACAAGTGTGTTCTTGCCAGGTCTCAAGTGACATTTGCTAACCTAAAACCTAGAGAGGGGTTAAAACATGGCCAGCTACTGAAACTGGAGGGTAGAGATCTGCTGTGGGTTTATGGCTAGTTTTAGCACTGGATTCCTTGATCACAAGCATGGGAGAAGAGTAGGAAATGCATCAGTGCTGCAGTGGTGGAGGGTTTGCTGGCTTCCTGCAGATGGGGGGACCTCTTTCTTGGCTAGGGAGCCTTGGCCATTGGCAGCCAGTGTCTCAAGGCTGTCTTTTGCTGCATCCTACCAGTTTGTTGGGCAGAATGAAAGGTTTCAGGGAGCCTTAAAGTTTGGGAGGCTGTCCACAGGCTTTCCCAGCTTCTCCCTCCAGTGCAGCCTGGTGAGCAGATGGGCAGAGACGAGGGAAGCCCTAGCAGCCTCTTTGCTACCCCATAACAGCAGGTATCGCACCTATCAGCTGGGGCACCCTGGACACCCAGCACCCAGGTCACCCATCCCTGGCAGCCCCAGCAGTGTGTTTTGGAAGCATTGCATTTGACAGCTTTCAAAATGAAATACTGCAAGATTGCTGCTTTATAAAAACATGGTCTTTGGGGATTTCCTTGCAATTCTTGGAGAAAAGAGTTTGGAAGTGTCACGTATGGAGTTCTTGAAACTCCTGTATGTTGTCCCAGCCCACCCCAGGACTTGCCTTGCATTCCTCTCCTGAACACCTCGGCACTGCCATCCCCCGAGATACATTAAATGCCTACTGCATCACTCTCTGCAGCCAAAGCTGTTAATATTTCTTGCCAGCAAGGGCAGCTGAGCCCTTATGTCTGGCATATACAACTTCTGTTTATATCTTGTTCAGAAGTTGTAGTAGCAAAATTTTATATCAACAGTTTCTTCTTAGGTGAAAGGTAAAAGGGGGAAGTGAATAAATCTTCTCCCATCTTGCAACTTCGGGTGCCTGTTCCAAAAAGAAGTCCTGGAAACCACAGCCAGAGTGATAATGGTTCAAAGAGCAATACATGGCCACTGATTCAGCCTGGCAGCTCTTCCTCCCATCCTGAGATGGGGCATTTCCTACGTTTTTCAATACAGTTCCACTGCCCTGACAGGCTTCATTTCCCAAGCATCCTTTTTTAAAAATACTTGAACTGCTTTTGCTATGGATTTCTCTCCCTCATTTTCTTGCTTTCTAGAAAATCACTGTGTTCTCCCCTGACATTTTCTCCTGTCTCATGGAAGAGGAGACTGAGTTACTGGTGTCTCCTTCAGCTGTGAACACAGATGGAATTTATGGCTTTTGGGGTTGTATATGTAACTGTTTTAAAAGCATGGCAAATGTCATCTATGAAAACTCCTGTTAGGCTCTTTCTTCCCCAGGTACCACACGCTTCACAACTGCTGCGGCACACGAGGCAGGGATCCTCAACTTGGTGTGAATTATTGCTTTTGTAACTGTGGATGCTTATATGCATTGCTCAGGGATTTACCTGAATGTGACACTTACTTGAATCGTATACTTCATGTGAGCCATGTCCTTTCCATATAGAGGAACCATACACACCACAACTCTCACCTGTCTCACACAGGGATAGGTTAAGATGGAAGAGAATGCCACGTATTGTCTATTATATGCATTTTTCAGGTTTATGCCTGCATTTAAAGTTCTAGTTGCCTTTAGCTCTCACAGCCTTGTAAACTTTTTTGGCTTTGTCTTTTGTAGATTTTGTTAATTGGTTATAAGTCAGTTCTCTAGCCTGAATTTTTCAGGTATCCACAAGTATCTAATTAATATTTCCTTTTAGCCTAGGTTCCGAAGCAAACATCTCATCCAGTTGTGTTTCTTGTCTGTAATAACTTCTGGGCAATTTTTCAACCAAATATGATAGAAAGTTAAAGGTCTGCAACACATAATTTCCTGCAGTTTCCATGAAAATTAGTCTGGTTAGAAGAAAGAGGAAGAAATTAAGCTGGTACTGGAGGAAAGGCAGCTGTCACTCAGTTTTCAGTGGCAGCAGCCAACTGCCCAGGCAGCCAGCAGAATCTGGCCACAGCAGTTTGTCCCACCAAACAGGCTGGGAACATGAGAGAGAGTTGAGCAAACTGCTGTTTGGTGGTGGGATTTTGAGGACACTGGGCACCAACCCTCAAGAAACTGGAGTTTACCAGATCCATTGCTCATGGAATAACTTTATTAAATAGGAAAGCTAAACAAATATTTTCCTTCCTGCTGATTGTGTGTCATTTCTTTTAAAACCAACGCTTCTGAAAACAAGAGTTTAATGTTAGCACAGCTTCCCCAGAAGAGGTTTCTAAGATTCTCTGCTCCCAGTAGCTCTTACTGAAATTAATGGGAGCTACTGGGGCTCAGTGCTTCCAAAAATAAAAACACTTTGCCAGTGGTACAGATGCAGATGTCTAAATTTAAGCTGTAGGTTTTGAGCATCTGGGGCCTAAATCCATGTCTGAGCACTTCAAAACAAGTGGCGTGATTTTTTATAGGTATTGAACAGCCTTACTGAAGGCAAGGGACTTATGGGCTGTACAAATCAGACTATATTTGGAAGTCCAGGGGTAGATATAGGTAGCTGAAATTTAGGCACACAAATTGGAGCACATGGGCCGTGCACCTGAGAGTGGGGGTTTTCAAAGTGTTCACAGCCTTGGCATAAGTGATCTTATTGAAGTTGCTGGAATCCAGAGGGAAAGAGTTAAGTCAACACAGAGCACTTCAGAAGGCTCCCGGCTCAGCATGTACATCTGTGTTTAAGAAGGATGCTGGAATAAAAAATACTTTGCAGGTGCAACACGGCCAAATTTGCACAGTAGAAGAAACCGTAGGTTTTTAAATCCTTGGACTGGAGCAATGGCTCTTGCAGCTTAATGCTACTCACATACCAGGGGCTTTTTGTATTTATTTCCCCTGTGTGCCTTGTTGTTTTAAGAAAAAGGAACAAACAGGGAGCAGTTGGCTGGCAGAGCCTGCGAACTCGGTGGGAGCTGCCAACGGGCCTTGCTGGGTCTTTGCAGTGAAAGGAGCAGGCTTGTGGAGTTACAACTGCTCTGCAAACCCCTCCTGCCCCGATCCTGCCCGGGCTCAATGGGGCTTTGTGTAAAGGCAGGGGCTGCCCGGGCAGAGCAGCCTACTGATTCACTCCTTAGGATGGAGACGGGCTGCTTTTAACCCTTTCCTAGTTCTACAGCAGGATTTTGATCCAAGCTTGCTTTTTGGGTTTGTTTTCCTTCTTTCAGCATCAGGAAACAAAAAAACAACCAACCCACCAAACAAACAAAAACCCAGAAAACCTCAAACTCCCCCAAAACACCCAAAAACCCCTCCAAAAAAATGCAAAGAAACCAAACAAAGAAAAAAACACTTTCTTCAGGTCCCCATTCAGCACAAATTAAACAAACAGGGGTTTAGATGTTGCTGATGAGGGAGCTGATCTGTAAGCGTTGAAAAGTTCAGTCCGTAGCTATCACAGCCCAAGCCAACACCCTGTCCTCAGTAATGCAGGAGAAGTACCATGGTTGATTGAAAAGAGGCAGGATTTATTTGATCAGAGGTAGATGATTTATCACCTTTTGTTTGACAGCTGCAGGATTAAATGTACTATTGAGTCAGAGGTGGCTGCCTATAAGGAGATTTACCTGTAAATGTGCCCCCTGAGTGAAACAGTCTGGATTTAATAAAGATGCCAGATTTACCACAAGCAAATGAGAGGCTACAGAGGCCCACATGATTAAGTGACAAAATGGAGGTGGAAACTGGGAGGAAATGAGGTGAAACACAAGGGAACGACAGTTCGAAAATATGGACTGAAAAGCAGAAGAGGATAAAATGTCTGGGCAGGAGACTTCAGAGGCTCTTAGGTGCAAAGAGGCAGGAGAAACACTGTTCAGATATCCTTATATAGCACTGGCCTTGAGTCTTTGCCTGTCCTCCACTGGAAAATGTGGCAAAACATTGCCAAAGGTTCCTAGTGCTATTTATGGAAATGAGATAAAATTGAAGCCAGGTTTGGGGTAAGCAAAACCTCCTTATTCCAGAGCTGTAAAACCAAAACCCTGGTTTGGATTAAGGACCCGCTGGATCTGCATCTTCTGAGCTGGTGAGAGGGGAGCTGATGGGCAAGCAATCCCATCAGTGCATTGCTCTGCCTTCGAGAGCTGCTGGGAGCCGGCTGTCACAGGAATGCAATACTGCAGAGCTCTTGTGCTCTACGTATTTGTTTAAACTTGACAAAAACTCAGGCCCTTAATCTGCAACAGTTTATTTGAACAGGCTGGGAAGACAAGGTTATTGTTGTTGTTGTTTGAAAGCCCTCTAATTGTGAAGCTTGTACTAAAGATTTGTGGATGTATGTACTCCTAAGTATGTGAGGCTCTGTGTGCGTAGCACCCAATGTTGGGAAATAAAAACTGTGTCCACATAGGGAAGAGCTGGTAGCAAGGTCAGAGTCCCAAAGACAGGCAGTGGGGAGTCACCTGGAAGTGACTGTACATGAGCACCCCACACACAAAGTTCATGGGATATGCCCATCCCTGTGTCCTGCATGTAAGTGTCCATTTACCCTCTTTGCAGATTCAGAGTGACTTGTCCTTTCGGCTGTGTGCATGTGCATGCATGCTCAGTGGACACATCTTCGGTGTTGCCTTCTAAAATCTGGCCCTAATTTCAGACCAATTTACTATTCCAATGAAATGAACCTGCAAAACATATGGCACAAATAACATTCGCTTAAGTGGACTGCACGGTTCAGGTTTGATTTGTGACTTCTCTTTACATTCCCATTCACGTGGGAGTCCATGATAGATCTTTAAACAGAATAAACTGAAACCCGTCCACAGCTGCCTTTCATCAGGGAGAGGGCTGCAGACAGACTCCAGAGCGGAGCCTCCGTCTGGGGCAATTGCCGCAACTACCGTGGAGGACGGTGCACGCATACTGCGGGCAGCGGCTGCAACAAAGGAGGCAGGCTCTTGTTTGACTTGCGCCTGTTTGTCTTCGAGGCAGACGTTACAGCCACTTACAGAAATTCAGTCAGAGGGGGGAAAAAAGAAGAGAGAGAGAGAGGAGAAAGAAAGAAATAATTAAAAAAATAACCCACCATGATGGAGATTTGGTAGTGGATTTTAAATCACATTTAGACATAAATCCTTTGAGTTCACAATTTCCATAGATTACTGGCATCTGTGGACCCCAGATAGACTGTAATCACTAAGATTGTTCTAATCTTCCTATGGGAGGTTTTTCAAAGGAAGTATTGAATTACACCAATTCTTAGCAGGGCTGGGTTTTAACTTGCAAGAAAGTGCTTTAAACCCAAATGCATACATTAGTGCCAGGCCTATAAAGTGAGGGTATAGTGCTTGTGACTTTCATACATCCTGATGTGTAATTTGTTATCCAGACAATAAAACTTCACAAGAGACACATATGCTCAGCTGCACCCAGTGGTAAGTATATTACAAATGGTCAGGCCCATGTTGTCATCTTTGGACCTTCTGTGTGGCAGTCCTTTGAAGCACATCTCTGCTCTTTGCTAAGAGCTGTGCTTGACTCGTACACCGAGGTTGAGTCATTCCCTGATTGAATCTTGCTGCAGTGTAGCATTTCATGCCATTGGTCTGTGTGCCTGCCCCTAAACCCAGCTCCCATCACACTTGGGAAGTAAGCAGAGTTAAAAATGGTGTGGCTGTAAAGAGATCTATCTGGTATGGAAAACTTTGCGCAGAGAGAACAAAGCTGTGGTCCCTGCTTGTGACCAGAACATGCAGGGGAACGTCAGAGAACATCAGCAGAATAAATCTAATTCTGCTTACACCTGTATAAATGCAAGCTGGAATTGCTTCTACTGAACACGCTAGAGGGATGCAGGAAGCTAGTGTGAGATGGAAATCCCAATTACTGTGTCAGATTCATCACTGGTACACGAAAATGAATGGAATTACACCAGGGATTATACTGTCCCCATACGGGTTTTTATGCCTGGTAACTCCTCAGCTTTAATGGGTATCAAATTTGCGCCTGCTATACTGGGCTGCACAGCTGAATGCTTTTGCTCCAGTGCTAAGGGATTAAATAGACAATTGAGGTTTCTCAGAAAGGATGTAGAAAATGTAAATCAAAAAGAGAGTGCCTGGAACTGGTTGCAGTGCTGACAGCCCTTACAATGCATGCTGCCTCCGACCGCTCACAGTGACCGGCTGCAGCAGTGCCCGGGCTGATGCAGAGTAGTGTCGGGGCTGTACACAGGGAGAATGGGACACAGGACTGAGAGCCCACAAGACCCCGACAGCCTGCTCCAAGGGATGCCATCTGCAAGCTGGGAAGCTGAATCCAGACTTCTCGTGTGGCCAGGAGAGCTGGTGTGTCCCTGGTGTGGGGAGCTGCCGGGGGATGGCTGTGCTCTAACGACAGAGCTGTGCTCTGCAGGACTGAGCCTCTCAGCTCAGTGACTCTGTCTTACTTAACGTGCCTCTCGCCAGCCAGACACCAGCGTGGGGAAGTAGTTGCCTTTGCATTGCATTTGGATAGTGCTGAAATTTTAGGGACCTGTCATGAAAGTTTGGAATCTAAGGCAATGCTGTGCCTGCCCTGAGCAGAAATATGCTGGAGGAAAGGACTTGACCTTGAGAACAAATTCCTGCTGTGCTGTATTACTCTACGATCAAAATTATCCGATTTACTGGAGGGTAAACATTTTTGTTACCTGCTTGGGAACCAGTCAGCACTTCTTTTATGACAATGCAAATTTCCAGTTTTGGGTTTACTTAGGGAAAAAAAAAACCATCTTTTTGGTTTCATTTGGTTTGAGGTTTTTGTTTGTTTTGGAAGAACACTGCTTCCCTGCAAGGGACCACAGAAATTCATTCTCCACAGCTGTGTGAAAGCCAAGCTGTGCAGAGAAAACCTGTTCCAAGCACTTGTTGATGTTCATGCAGGCTCCACTCTGTGTGATGGGACAAGCAGTGACCATGACAGAAGACTGTAACGATAACTCCATGCATCAGTGTGATGTTGTCATCACCATGAGATTGAGCTGGTTGCCTTGTCTTAAGCAGAGAAAAAGAAGATAAGGAGGTTGGGAAGGACAGTGCCAAGCACCACCACAATGTACTTTGTTGTCTATTGTGCCATGATGGTGTGGAATGAATCCCTGGGCTCCTTTCTGAATAGACCTGTGGAGTGCGGAGGGTGGTTTTGGTCAGCATGGTCTGCAAAAATATTGAGGGTGCTAAGAGGAAGATCACTACTAAGAGGTGTGGTTTCATGAGCCAAGGACGCTCATGCCTCTGTACAGTTTTGGCAGCCACACTTACTTATTTTACTTACCTGTGTAAGGTTAACAAGGTGACAACCCCACCGTCCCCCCATGTTGGACTCCCCAAGTTAACACAGAGCATAGTGTGGGCTTCCTGGCCATACCCCTGCCCAAGGATCCGAGTATCAGTGTGTGCGTGAACAGGAGAAGGGGGCTGTTGCTTGCGTTATGGACCTCGTGCTTGTCAGTGTGCTGGGAATTTCTCCCCTCTGTCTCCTGAGGGAAGCTTGGACTGATTTTGTGTGCAGAGCTTATCCCAGTTTCAGTGACAGTGAGATATTTCCCAGGGTCCATTAAACTGCTTTGGCTCTCAGAGGGCTTTCTCCAATGTTCAACTATTTGTTCACCATACATGTCAGCTTGCATGTACGTCCTGGCTGAAGCAACTTGCCATGGTATAATCCTTTCTGTAATGCACATTTGGAATGGTTATCTGTGTTCTCTCCTAGCTGAAGCAGTGCAACTTCTATCCATGGGTCAGCCCCCTTGGCTGGGAGCTGCTGAAATAACCTCTCGGGAGTGATGGTGGGCACAAGGGCTTCTTAAGAAGCAAACATTTGAGAATACACTGCACATCCTGGTTGCCTTCAGGTGGGACCAGACTGGAGGCCTGGTGGTGAGCTCCATGCCTCTGATAGCTGGATCTCCACAGCTGTACTATGGAGCAGCAGCATGCTGCATTTCCTGCACATATTCTTGACGTATGTCTACTTCATTACCATCTTGTTATTGGCCTCTCCGAGACCACTAGGCAAACTTAGGTGTGTAGGAGCCAACAAGCTCTGTCCAGGTGGTTTGTGTGGCTTGAGGACAGTCTCAGGGCTCCTTGCATGTGTAACCAGTCTCAGAGGCTGGATTCCTTCTCCAATGCCTCCTTGCTCTGTGGGTCTTCTCTTTTTCACCTCCTGTTTGCTTCCTCCTTGCTGTCAGCAGATCAGCAGGATGCATTAGCTGAAGCTTAATTCTGGACTAGAGCTGGCTCCCATCCACTCATTTTGGAGTGGCCTCACTTCACACAGCCATATATGCATGTCCAAAAATATTCTTCAACTTTAGCAAAGACCTATGGAAGAGCAGCATATATACATGCAACAAGAGTAGCGATAAGACTGATTTAGCTGCCTGAGTTGTCACAGGCTTTTTACAGACCTCTGCCTCTCAGATTGGACTGCACTCATGACTTAAATGGATGCTTTATCTTGATTTACTGGATGTCCACTTACAAATACAATAGAATTATGAAATATGGGTATCCTCAAGTAGATTATTATTCACTGAGGGGTTATTTTCTCTGCCTCTTACCTTTCTGAGTTTAAAACCAATGATTTAGTAGCTGAGAACTATCAGGGGAAGACAGTGCTCCTAATTTTTCTCCGACATATGCTACAGTGAATTAATAATTCTGTGGAAGGCAATGAAATGGAAATAAGCAGGATAAATCTTGGTGAGTAAGAAACTTATGAATGCAAGTCCCATTTATTTTCCACAGCACTTAGGCAAAAACTTTACCCATTATGCATGCCAGTTTCTATCTGGATCTAGTTCGAAAGATGCTATGGTCAGATTTAGGCCCAAGTTACCATGATTGAAGCCACAACACCTTAGCTGAGGTATGGAGTGCATGCACACTCTTAGCCTGGAGCCAATGTAAGACTTATTTCAACCCCAGTTAATTACAGGCTAAACTAGGCATATTACCTTGTGGCAGTCTTCCAGTATGTACAAGGTGAGTTACCATGGCTCAGCTGACCCATGTGGTAGCATCCAGCTCCTGATTGTAATCATATCATTGTAGTATCTAAACTCCTTCTTTACTCAATGGAGGCCTAGGCAATGCAATCAGTAGAGTCCTGGGAGCAATTCAGCTGACCAAACATTGCCTTTTCCTATATGTGAATAGGGTTGTGTTCATCCATCTCAGCATGTTGTACATGTTATAGCCTGCCCAAACTCTGAGCTGTCTGTTCATGGTGTGTAGCATGTCACTTGACTTCTGTTAGGACCATTTATGGCACGAGTCTCTATGCATCCTGGATAAGGGTATCAAATACTCTAGACAGCAAGATGCAAAGTACTGTGTCAGAGCACACTCTTAGTTTTATTTGAGTTGTTTCCAAAGGGCTGCGTACTATCAGTGCTTTGCACCTCTGGGGCCAAAACTGCAAGATGCGTAGCAGCTTTTGTTGACTCATTGGATAGAATAAATCAGAGGCATGTTGGAAGAATGCAGCATTTCATAAGATTATACTCATACTGATCTTTCCTATCTGTGATTATTTCTGTCACAGAGAGATGACTTATGACATCTTAACTCCATGTCATAGGGAAAGAACTGCTATGATCCTTCATTGATAGATGGAGTGCAGAGAGCCTGAGACCCAGCACCACAAAAAGTGGTGACACAATCATGTCCCAAGGTAGTGGGACATGATTGCCTGTACAGATGCGATTACCTGTTTGAATGGCCCATGGTTGATTTCTGTCTCAAACCAACTGAGACATTTCACTGACACAGCTCACCATTCCCAACAGAAAATTTGAATGTGTATTTGGCTCCTACTTTGGAAGTTAGAAGAGTGCAATGATTTGGATGTGGTCTGTGGTGTGTTGGTGAACACCAGAGAACAACCCCAGGGGTATTTAATTTCCTGGTAGAGACAGGGGTATATGGGTTGTCCGTAAAGTTGCACAAAGAGTTAGCACAGAGCAAGGAAATGAACTCAGATCTTGTACCTTCTAAATCCTTGCCTAAACAGCAGTTTGATCCTCCTTGCAACCAGATGAAAAGAAAGCAAAGCGTGGCTTGTAGGGAGATGGAAAAAGCCACAGCACTTCCTCCCCTTGGAGAAGAGTGAAGGACAGTGGTGCCCAGGCTGGTGGAGATCTGTGCTGGTAAGTCTGCACGGCACAGCATGGAGCAATGCTGGGAGCCAGCTGGGAGCCATGAGAACATCAGGGGAAGCTAGTGTGGAAAGTGTGGTGTTTGACCCTTTCCATTAGAACATTGTCATTTTGTTTGATGCCATACAGCCATGATGGCCACAGACTTTCCCCTCGGCCTTAGTGATGGGGGATCATTCTCTGAGCTTGTCATTGATTTCCCCCACTGACAATTCACAACATTTCCCCATTTAATGTGGAGAAAGTCAGATAAAATCTACAAGAGGAGAAAAGCACCGTCCATCACCAAAGAATTGTGCCACTTCCTCCCATTTGATGACTAATCGTAGAATTCCTTAAACCTTATCCCTTGGTATCATTTGGATTCCTGACAACTCCACTCTCTCATGGGATGAGTAAATATCAGTCTGTTCCCAGGAAGATTAACTACTAAAATGATTGAGGTTTAAAAAAAAAAAAACAACACAACTTTTCAGCATGTTACACTTAGACTGCCCTCCAGACTTACCTTAAACTCTGCAGGCTTTATTTTTAAGGTGTTTTAATTAGACTACATTCATAAAATCCTGGAATGTCTAAAAAAAAGCCATTTTTTTCTCACCAAAACAGCTAATTTGAGGAGGGATTTAGCACTTCGGATAAAAATCTTTGGTGTGCTAGGGAAAGAAATTGGTAAAACTACAGTCAATCATTGCCTACAACAGCACAGAGTATATATTGCTTGATTTAAGTCAAGCTTTCTGTGCTTGAACAGAAACAAAGTGTTGAGCACCAGGCAGGGATGAAAGCAATTCCTGTCCATTGCAACCCCATGAACTTCAGTGAAGTCAGATTTCCCCTCAGCATCCCTGTGAAGAGGGATTTACTTCATTTTAGTTATTAGAAACTTGGTCCATTTGTCTCAGCTGCTTATCTAGACTATCTCTGCAGTCAGTGGAAAGAGACAAGCATGCTCAGAAAGTGCCTGCCCTGGCCTTTGGGTGGGTTGAATTGCCCTCGGGAGGTGCTTCTCTCCCCACTGACTGAAGGGCTGGAGGTTGAATCCCATGCTAGATGTCGGCACAGCCATCAGTGCAGCTGATGGCTAAAATTGTACAGTCTAAAACAGAACACATTAACCCAGGTGATTCCTCTCTGATCACAGTGCAGGTTTCCAACTCAGATTGCGAGAAAGCTGTGTGCCCTCTACAGCAGATGGAAATCTCTGCCCGTTGCTTCTCCAGCGAGGGATAGCAGGCACAAGGAAGCTGCTCTCCCAACAGCCTTGCTTGTTTGAGCTTGTGCCTTCTTACCGCTGTGGGAGAGTTTGAAAGTTAGAAAAACAAAGTGTATATCCTAAAGCCATGAGAGATATTGCTTTGCACTTGTGCATCACTCTGGCAAAACACTTAAGCATATGCTTAGCTTTAACTGTGGCATGTGGGTTTTATCCATCTAAATAGAGCTGCTCACCTAGAATAATAGAAGGTGGGGTTGGAAAGGACCTCAAGAGGTCCAACTCCAATTTCTCCCATCTTATCTCAAAGCAGGATCATCAGCTTCTGAATCAGGTACTTGTATAGCCTGTTCCTGCAAACCTCCAACAATGAGATTCCTCATCCTCCGAAGGCAGCCTGTCCTATGGTACTTACTGTGTTTCAGTCCTTTGGTGGCTTGGGACCAGATTCAAAGAAATTGTAGGATATTACATTTCAGAGAGTAATTTTATGAGTGGTTTTACTCATTCACTTATTTCACATGGAAACAAGGCTCCAAGCATTGGTGATTCAAAAGCATTAAGGTATAGGGGTGTTTTTTCTGGATATCCTGCATTTACCTTTATCAGAAGGTACAGTGGACATCAGAAAAAGTAGCATTGATATCTAAAGTTTTTATGACAAATATAGGTGTAAACTTTGTAATGAGGTCTCTCCATGTCTGGTAATTTTCCACAAGCAGCTTCCTGGACTGTACTCCAAAATTAAGTAAACTTGAGGTAGTTTTGAAAATGGGTGTGTTTCATAAGAGGGTATCTAATGGTTTTCAATAAGTCTTTCATGCAATATATACATTCATTTTGCAAGAAAGCTAGTTATGTGGAGAAGGTAGCAAATGCCTTTTTAAGGAGAAAGAGGTGTTATTTACTTCAGGTGAATTACTTTTCACATTATCCTGCTGCATTACACAGGCACTACTAGGCACCAAATAAATAACAAGTATTTGCAAGAAAACTTCTTTATCTTCCGTTAGACTGGGAGTTAATTATTGGTCAGAAATACAGGAGGGAGATTGTGACCCCTCCAGGCAGGACGTAAGTGGCTGCAGGTCCATATCTGTCATCAGCGATCCTTCTTGGCATGTGATGGTGGAGGAGCAAAGCCAAGTCTCTGCCCTGTCTCCGCCCTTCAGTAGGCCAGTGAGAGCAGGTAGGGCTGTGGAACATTGGTGACTTGTGGCTGTGCCACCATCAGGTCCTAAAAATGCACAGGCTCTCATCTGATGTGAAGGCAGACCCTTGGTTCAGCCACAGTGATTAGGACCTGTGCCACTCACAGGATTTAGCCCTTCCTGAGCTGGTTTAGGGTTACAGCTACTCCTCTCTTGGGTTGAGCAATGGCACAGAGCAGTTGAATCACTTCAGCTTCCAGTCAGTCTCTAGCCTGAGTGGCCGAGATCTGGCTTTGACTGTAGGTGGACCCACAAGATGCAGATTTAACCTTTGCGTGTTCAAGGATGCAGTCTTCATTCAAATGAAGAGCTGTGTTCTCTGTCCTTAACATGTTGCAGCAAACTTTCTGTTAGGAAAGTGCAGAAGGACCTGGAAAGGGCACTGACAGGGTGGTAACAGGATGCTTGACCTGTCCCATCGAGGTCTTGTCCTGCTGGTGAGGGGCACCCCAGCCCTGGTGCTGCTGGACACGTATGGAATGGCAAGGACAAGCCATTTATTGTCCTTATTTAGGCTGTGGTGGTCAGGCACAGTGATGCACCGCTCACACAGCTTGCATGCCTTATGAAGCCTTTTCTCATTTCTTGACCCTCCTTTTCATCACTTATTTCTCATCCCCACTTTTCTCCCAAATAAACAACACAACCCTAGTCACTTTTCCCCTCATTGGTCCCTTCCCATAGGGGCAGATGGGCTTCGCAGGCAGTGAAAGTCTGGAAATGGTGTAAAGCTGCAAGCTGAGATATAAAGCACCACCATTTTTTGATGCACGAAGCCAGACTTTGCTCAATTCAGGATTTGTCAAAGCATCTAGAAAATGACTCATTTATTTTTTTCCAGTTCTCTAAAGAAGCCACTGTTGGACTACATCCCTGTAGTGAGTGTTGGCCAGATCTTTCACAATATTGTTTATAGCTCATTTTTAGGTTTGTTGCATGCAGTGAATGCTTGTGTCATTTCAGGCAACAGCAGGTGAAATACTGAAGAGAGAAAGAGATTAAAACTTCAGAAGGAGCACTCTGCAGCATTGTTGCTTAGCCATGCATGTGGTACATCTAAAAATAACAGCTAATGGAACAGGAAGCCAAGACGATCTGTTGATTTATAAAGGCTTTTTTCCTGGTTTATTGCTTGAGTGCCCTGCCCACTGAAATTTGACATTGCAGCCAGACTGCCATTAGATAATCAACGAATGCTCTTCTCTTTGTTACTGTATAGCCCTCTGAATTTCTTGGCACGAGACATTCTTTTCTAATATCATCCAGGCAAATTGGAAAGATGACTTCTAAACCAATCAAAGCATTTCGTTCTCTTTCAGTGATAGTTACAAGATGATGCATATAGGCTAAGAACCAGTGTGAGAGATACATGTTTGAATCTGACCTGGATCTAAGGCATGTACTTTGGCTGGATTTATAGTTCATTTTAGATCTGAGTTTGTATCATTGGTTTGCATCAAGAAACATGGAGATAATAAATGTAGGTGTTCAGATTTTCTTCCTTTCCGGTTTCAGAATTAATCCTTGAGTTGTCTTTAGAAAAGGATTTTGTCACTAGTAAAAGAAAAACATGCAAGTCTATTGATCTCTTTGTATATTTTTTACTTTTAAAGGCACAGTGCATCATACACTGAGAAAGTAATATTTTATATGGTTTGTAGAAAATAAATCTGTTTTATCACTGCAATAAAAAAGGAGCCAGATGTTTAGATGAACACGTTCCATATGGAAGAGGCTTAAAGTTGTGGAACTTGCTAAAACCATGCAATTATGGAGAAAACAGGAAGACAGCTTCCTCCCTGAACGTACACCATTTCCCAAGGAGGAAGTGAGTCTTTTTTCTGTGCTCTTTGTTGATTTTGAAGCAGAGAGACAACTATTAAGTCATGACCATAAAAGGCTTATGCTGGCAATGACATCAGTGGTGAAACCGCCCTCCTTCCCTCCCCACAACAACTCTAACTACACTTTTAAGAGACTTCTGCTTCCCCTATAAAAAAGATGGAGGATGCATTGATTTCTTTGTTTTATGGCCAATACACTATTTAATATAGGGATACTGGCACTGTCCCTTTTTTGAACATATTTCCAGCTTTGCAGAAAGCTGAGGTGCCTACTAAATTTCCATGAAACGAAAAAAAGTGCCTCCTTAATTAGCTAATTTAATTTCACTTTATGACCAAAAGCCCCACTGTGCTGAGGTGTGGCCTGCCGCATCCCCAAGCGTGCCTTGCTGCCTGCTGATCGAGGTGGAAGTCTGCCGGCTGGCTTTAACCCAGCAACCAGCAAGCACCAAATGTTTATTGCCTAAAGTGTCGTTTAATGGGAGGAGGAACAACATGCTATGGAGAGCGTATAATTGCATTTGGTTTTTAATGCGGGCTGAAAGAGGTCTACATGCTACTAGAGCAGAGCAGTGGTGATCCCACGGCTTTCCAAGGACTTGTGTGCTCCTCTGCCGAACACTCCTGAATGAGGTTGGATGCTGGTGTTGTCAGCAGTCGGGATTTAATCTGAAAGCCCATAGCATTTTGCTCCAGTCCCCGGGGCAATTCCATGAGGAACTGAGGCTTTGAATTCCCAAAATGCACTGAATTTATCGTCGTGCTGCACTGGGTGTTGTAACACAGGCAATGCTGCGTCTTCACCTGACCTTTAAGACAGCCTTTTGTTAGCATAGTCTACTGTAATCTAATCTGGAGGTGCCATAGGAACGTGTGAGCAGCAAAGGAAACCTACTAAACTCTGACTCTGTAAACTGGAGTTGAATCTTGCGTTTACAAAGTATGTCATGAAGCATTTGATTTCTGCCTGTCATTGTAGCTGTGTGTTTTGAGCAGAAAAAAGAGGCAAAATATGACCTAAACTTGATCTTTGTGCAAATACATCCCAGGAGGCCAGTAAAAAAATCCCAGATAGGTTGTGCTGCAGCTACCTTTGGTTTTCTACATATTTTTGTGACTTTTGGGGCTTTATCCTTTGCCTTGTGAATGCTTGCAGTTGCCCATGCATTTCTTCTCCTGCATTCCTGCTGGCAGTTCTGAGTATGTGTTTGGAAGAGGAAATATTTTCCCAATTTTAACCTATGCAATGGGTATCTTTTCCCTTGTGATGTATTTCTCCATCTTGCTGCTAGATGCTGCTTGTTCTTGATGCCACATTTTATTTCTAACCCTGAGCTATATCTGTCTGCTAGATGGGTGTACCTCCTGAGTGCTATAGGGACCACCTTGCAAACTTGTGACCATAATGTGTATGTGACATTGTGGCAGAGATGAGGAGATGGATGAAAATGATACTATGATATTCAGATTCGATGCTCAAGCCTCAGAAGGTACAAGTGGCTTTTTGAATCATGCAGTCACAGGGGAAGGTGTCATTTCAGGAGTCACCACCAGCAGCATCTGACTTTCTTCTGTCCTCCAGTTGGGGCACACACCGATCTCTTCTGAGGACACTGATGAACTGAAATCTTTGGAGTCAGTGTAGGAGGATCTGCGCAATGATAAAAGAGAAGATCAAACTAGGTGATTCAAGAGTCATCCTTATAATCACCAGAGCTTGCAGGAAAGGGTGGTATGTTTGTGGCCTGGAAATGGGCCAACATGAAGCGTCATCAACCTCAGCTCAATTTAACTAAGAGCATTTTTGTTTCTAGCTTGTTTTATCACACCAGACCAGTTACTTTCATGGGATTTGGAGTAAGTGCTGCCGCACTGCACTGGAAGTTTTGACAGTTCTTTTAGTACCCTTTAACAGGCTTAAGAGGCCAGCGAGGAACTGGGATGACATCCTCTGGAGCACAGGGCTTCAAAGCAAACGGATTCCCCCATCCCTCCTCCCCCTCGCCCCTCAAAGCACAGTGCCTTGATGACTTTGGAATTATAGATTTTGCAGCTGCAGTGAAAAAAAAAGTGCTGCAAGTTGTAAGGAAGCAAGAAGTATTTGTGAGATCAGAGCCAAGTGATTTATGAAACAGTGAAAGGGAAAGATGTAGCAGCTTTAAATTCTCATGCACATATTTCTAGATTATAAAGCTTTTCGATGGGGAAATAATTTTTAAAATCCCCACCTTTTCTTCTTCCTGTGTGAGTGGACTCCCAATACTATGCAACAGAAACAAAGTTGTTGTAGAGCTTTTTTTCCTTACCCTAGCATCCCCACCTACCCAAATACATCTGAAAACATTGGTTTCCCCTCTTCCGCATTTTCATATTTTAAACTTTAATATAGAACCAATGTATAATTTTTTTCCCTCATATATTTTCCAGTATTAACATAACTTAATTATTTCAAAGATTTCTTTCACAGCCAGTGGTAGAAAGTAAGACACATTTTTGAGCTCAGTTTGTTGGCTTTTTTATAAATTTAACCTTATGTATTTGTTGGCTTCACTGGAAATTGGGTCTCATTTAAGGGCTAAAGGTATGCCATTATTAATGTATATATGTAAGACAGAATGCACTGAAGTACTGGTCACAATTGTGGTTTAAATCAGTAGGTAGATAACTTTACTTTAAGTAATCCTTTTAAGTCTTGGTTTGCTTTGTATAATTTAGATATTTTCTAAAGGGAAAGCTGAAGTTATGTTTCGTAACAATGAAAATATATTGATTTGCAGCTAAAAATGGATTTTACACTAAAATTGGGGTGGTTTTACAGTGTAGAGGATATTTAATAGATACACATTGAAGCCATAGCATACTTTATCACATATATATTCAAATTTTAATGTTATTTATAATAGATAACATTAGGAGATGAAGCCATTTTTATTATTGAATTTTTTCTAGTAATTTGTATCAAATTGCACGTGCATGGAGTCAGAATACAAAAATGAATTTAGAACACCATGATACTAAGTTGCCTGTTATTAACTGAATATGATAGATAATTCAAGAATATATATGTTCAAACTAATCCTTTTTTTAAAAACTACTTGATGTATTAAATGATAGGAAAACTGTCTTTAGGAACAGGATTGGACAGATTATTTCAGGTCATCTTGTCCTTCAGTTTCAAACTATTGGGTGAAAACATCTTGTACATAGTTTTTATTCCTAGACTAGAAAGGGAAACTTGGTTTGCTTTTTTTTTAATTCTCAAGTGGTGTCTTAGCATTGAGTGAAGTAATTACTGAACTGAACTAAGCTGAAGGAAGAAGAAGTGCTTTCTGCACCTGCAGAACAAGTTGCAGCTGTCAAGAGCTGGTTTATCACTTCAGCAAATTCTTGTCCCAGGTGCTTAGCAAGTGACTTCCCCGAAGCCTGTTGTTTTACTTTCTTAAAACTTCAGTAACAGCATGCACTGCCTGAATACTATTTGTGTTTAATTTAAATTATAGAAATAGATTGCTTAAGTCTCACATAAAAGATGTCAAGATTTTAAATGTAATATGAACAGGTCTATTCTTAAAGAAAAACACACTGTATTTAAATTGGATTAAAATAGCACTACTGTCTGAATAAACTGAATTATAAAGATACAAAATAACCCTCACATTCCCTTTAGAAAAGAGAATGAAAGAACATTTTTCTTGAAATTATTCTTTAAAATGTAGTCCTTTTGTACTTAAGTCAATGGAAGGAATGTGTGAGTTACTGAAGAATTTTCTATCATCTCCTTTACTCAATTCATGAATACATTATTGAAATTTTAATTCAGTTTTTGAAGTACACAGAGGCCTCTTGGCTATGACATGTAGAAAAAATTTAAAAAAAAATTTAAACTGTTACTATTTTTACTGGAGGGAATTCAGATGATAGTTTGAAGAACATTCCCGTCACTACCTGTGCTGAAAGTGAACCCTAAATTCAGATTTTTCTTTTAATTTTTTTCTGGTAAGAAGTCATGAACTCATCTAAGACAACATCCAGCAGGGCTCACTTCACTGCACACAAGGATATCCCTAGAGGTAGCAAGCAAAAGGTCCACCTAACCTGGTCCTTCTGTCTCGTAATGACCAGGAGTGGATATTTAGACCAGAGTGCAGGAAATTAATTGATCATTCATGTGGTAAACATTGCCAGTTTGCAGTAGTCACCAACGTAGTGAGATCAGATGTGGACACCACTGAACCAGTCCCCTATGAACTTGTCCACTTTTTGAACTCACTTCTTTTGGCAGTAAGTTCCCATTCAGCTCTGCACACAATTTAGTTAGCTTGTGAGCAAGATGGTTTAAATGGTGTAAAATAAACATGATAAATTTCTGCTTTTCACAATGTCATTGAGAGAATTTTGGACACCACTGAAGAACTTGCATTAATTTTGATGGAGACATAACATGTAATCTGAGAATGGCATTTGGCTGGGAGGACGGGTACATATCTACTTCAGCAAGCTTTGGTCACCTTGAAATTGTTTTATAAGTGATGCCCTTCTCTGAGTCTGACTGGCAATTTTCCATCATTATTGCTACCTTCAGAAGTGCTAATCAGCGCATTGAGCACAGAGTGTGCTTTCAAAAGGACTGAGGGGTGAATTTCCCACTTCATGTGTGAAAGAATTACAGCAAAAGAACTCTTATTCCCCTGCACTGTGAAACACACAGACTACAGAGCAACTCAAAGCACAAAATTTTGGACTGCAATCTAAAATTTCCTCAAATCTGAACCTTAACCAGAGCTTTTGGTTTAGCTTTACACTCTATGTGTGGGTCTCTTGCTCCAAGTACTGTCAACAGCCAACCCAGTAGGCAAAAGGCAGCAAGGAATTACGGATCACCCAGCATTTGTAGCATAGTTAATTACTTGTATAACATATAATAACTTCCTGAGATCTAGTGAGAAGGCCAAAAGTAGCAACTACTGCTAGGTTCCCTGTAACTCCAGCTGAGTGGAGGAATGCATCCTCCTCCCGCACTTTGCTGGAGCAAACAAGAGTTTTGTCTGTGCAGTCTGAACTGCTGGATGAGATAAAACCAAATCAAATGTAGACTCGAAAGTTATATTTGGTCAGGTTTTCTAAAGTGCCTAAGGAGCCAACCTGCAGTCCTGGCTCTCTAGCTATCTGCTGGGGGACCGTTTGGGGACAGCCTATTGCCCTTCCAGTGGAGCCAGGGGATTAGCAGCAAAGGGAGGAATGGTGCATGCCTAGGTTTTATCTCAGTGCAATGTCAGGAGGGGCCACGATGGTCATTCAGAGGGACTTGGAAGCTCTCCTAGAGCTTCAGCTGTGACCTCTGAGACTTTAGCCCCCCATTAAGCTGAAATTATCCAACTGCTCTGAAACTCCTGGAAGGGATGAGAAGGCAATTAGGCAGATAGGTAGGCAGCACAGTCATATAAACATCATTCCAATGGGAGACCAGGATGAAGAAGTGGATTTTGGATGTCTTTGACTTAGATGTACAAACTGATTGCACCTGAGGACTAGCAGGAGTAAATTTAAACAAAACAAAAAAAAAAATTACCAGCTAATGTAAGAGCAAAAGGTGAGACTAATTATCCTTGTACCAAAAATCCCTGGTACTTACAGGAAAAGGCTCGCAGCTTTGTACAAAGGAAGGTCAGTCTCAGAAAAAGGGAGTACATTTTGTTAAAGAATCACTGTTCTTTCTGCTGAAAGGTAGAATGTATTTTTCCAAAGGGTCCAATAATTTGCCTTTGCAGTTATATACCAATGACCATTGGGAATAGCTATGGAATGGGGGTTGGTGTTGGCCAGCTTAAGTCTGAAGGCCATTTTTTTTTAGTAGCTAAGGAAAATAAGTTTTACAGCCCAGGAAAAACTCAACAGTTCCTTCCCTGAAGCATAAAACATTCACAGAAATCAGTGGGGGTCCTGGCTGAGAAGGGAGCAGAATTCCTGGTTGAGCTTGTAGACCCATACAATGCTCTGACATGTAACGTGCTGCAGATCTGTGGTTGGGCAGGCAAGGGCATGAAATGGACTTTATGGCTCACATACAGATCCTGAACCATGGGCCGTGGTGTGTGATGGTCTGTACAGACTAACGGTGTTGCACTTAGCCTGGATGTGCATTCCCACGCTGCTGCCCCATAGATATGCCCACCATACCCATTGGAGAGTGCTGGCTGGTGGAAGAGCTGACGGGTGGCCTATAGACTCAGAAAGGATTTACCATCCATGCATGCCCATGGAAGGACACTCAGATTTCAGGCACAGACACGGGAGCTTGCACACAGACCCCAAAGAGCTTGAAGAGCAGCTCTGCCCACAGCCTGCATGTGGAGGGGATGGAGTCCAACCCACGTGCTGCTCTCAGCATCGAGCCTGCTTACGGGGAGTGGCGAGAACTAAGTCCACTTTTAATATCAGACAACCATTGCAAGGCAGTCAACGTCAATTTGGAATGGAGAAAGACAACTAAAGAAAAGATTGAGGGGGATCACTGGGGCTTATGGAGAGGAATTGCCCCAGCCCTTAGCCAGGTGGAGGGAGTTTCACTGCAGCAAAAGGCACCATGTGAACGCCTGCACGCCGTAGGATGCAAGGATGTGGCTGGGTTCCAAAAGGAGTTTGCTTTGTGGCTGTCGATACAGTCCCTTGATTCATGGCTGGTTTTGTTTCTCTCTTGACTTGTTGTTTGAAACACATGTGCAAACTGGCCAGAGTTTTGCTTTTCGTACTGTTCAAGGATGATCAGAACACAAAGTGCTGTCTCATGAGTTTTGCCGACCCGATTCCCTTCCAGAAATTTGCTCACATCTGATTTTATTTCCTCTGCCCACTCTCTGTAGACAACTGAGTTTCCAGTGTCATTTGCCTCCTACGCACGCTCATTAACCCATTTCCCTCCCTCCACCTCCGATCCTACAATGCCCATTTTATCCAATTAATGATAGGAAATAAGTGGGGGTTTTATTACAAGGGTGTGAAGTTCCATCTGACACTTTGCATCTTTCCAAAGAACAATGCTCTCTTAATAATTATGTTCAGATGACCATTAAGTTGGTGCTGCCACAGTTCTCCCTTCAGTTTTAATGAATATAATAAACAGGAATGAACCTCTGCTATCTGCAGCTGCTGCCATTGTCTGTGAACTGCACGTTGCTTCAGAGGAGTTTATTTTAGCTTTAAACCTTTTTCAAACAATGTACAAGAGAGAAAAAAAAAAAAAGTTGGTGCTTTTTTGTCAGCTCTTGCCTTTCCCAGATGTTTTTGGCATGAGAAACGCTATAGTACAATTAAAAAGAAGCCTCATTTTCAGAAGTATTTGGGAAACAGGACCCTAGTAAAGTCCCAGGGGTCTGAGAGCGCTCAGAAAATCATCAGCGCTGGGGTGCAAAGTCTCTCCCTAAGTTGTATGAGCACTAACATTTAACTGACAGAGCATTGCAGATGGACAAATATTTATTCTCATCTCATCAGAATTGAGTTCTTACTCTGTGTGTTTTGACCTTTGAATTTTTTATTTGATATTCAGACAGAACCAGTGCTGCATATACTAACTTTAGTGGTCATATCCAAGTTAAATTTCTCTTCCCTAAATATTTTATTTCAGGTGCGGGTATCTGCGGGAGTCCTGAAAGGTTCTGAACACTGGAAACATTTAGTTTAACATTATTGTTATGTACTTACAGCTTTTGCAGCATTGTGATTAAGGTTGTGTCAGCAAGTAACATTTAAAAGCCAAGTTTAGGGACTTATAACTCACTGAAGAAATTCACTTGGGGCTAAAAGTTGGCTTTTCAAGCAGTTCTGTGGGAGTTAGCCAATATCTTTGAATTTCTTGGCTTCTCTTGGCTTTGAGTCACAATGTGACTGAAACATGAGTTTCTTATTTTCTCTGTTTAAAAACTGATCTGTTTTCTTCCCACCAATAATATAAGGTAGCCCCAATTGTTAACATTTGACCTAAAAATAGTTACATGTTTCTTATTCAGGGGCAGAAAATTGGTCAATTGCAGACAGATTAACTAAATAACCAAACCCACATTGTGCACTGTTACTTAGTTTTATTTCTCATGAAGATGGCTGATACCTCTCTTTGCTGTGACAATTTATAATACCATTTCCACAGGGCTGAGCATTGTAAGGTGTTTTGAGGATTTATTAATTCCCTGAAGGGACAGTATACATACATAGTGTTATTTGTCTTGCACATTCATGACAGATAAAAATCCAAATGGTTTCACCTCCAAATGAAAATGTTAGGTGATGATTTGACTACTATTTGGTTGATTTGCACTGTTGGTGGTTTGGGGGTTTTTTCTCACTTTTATGTCTAGATAGATGAAAACATTGTGAAGCCTCTTTCCTCTGAGGCCTTTCAAGGGTTAAATTAAGGCTTGCAACAGCCCTGGGAGGCAGATTTTCAGATCACTGACTTATGAAACATATGCTGATATTATACTGTGAGTAGGTAGCTGTGTTTGCTGTAGTTCTACGTACATTATTGTAGGGCTGTGCATACAGTTATGTTAAATTACTACTGTGGCATTGTAATTTGGAAACCTTACACCTTTTTTTACTTAGCACTGACATGAAAGCAGGTTCTGATTAGGAATATATGAAGTTACTCATTTCCCTTCATTGGAGTTTTTTGAAATATCTTTGGATTTTGATGAGGAGGTGTTCAGAGGAGGATTCAGTCCTCTTGTGGTTACCATGAAATTTCAGGTTTACCCAAAAAACCCTTCTGCATGCTCTACCAGCATCTGCCATTCTTTTTCTTACAGCTCCTGGACTCACCATCAGCCCTGGTATGTTGGGAAGCCTGGGATTGAATGGTCTCCTCTTCAGGAAACCATCAGCTATGTGCTCAGGAAATTGAGGATACATCCCCTAATGGCTGTGCTTCAATAGGACCCTGTGAAAGCAGCTTTTGGGTTGTGTCAGCTCTGCAGCTGGTGATGATTATTTTGACGACTCCTACTCCTGCTTAGCATGGACCAAGCTTTTATTGACCCAAAATGAAAGTCTGGCGTTGAGAAGTCTCTCAAGGGCAGAGCTTGTCTTTTGGGAACAGGACTTTTGTGAGAACCAACAGTGACGGGAAGGAGATGTGGAGGATGTGGCTGGAGGGGGGATGAGGAAGGCTGCACCTCCTGAAGAGGAGTGTGCCATGGAAGATGCTGCAGAAGGAGGTGTTCACAGGGGCCTGCAAAAACAGCTCCAGAAGTTTTAGCCAGCAGCGAGATACCTTGGATGAGGCTTCAGCAGTTATTTAGCCCCAGAGAAAACTCTTGCTGCTGCTTTTAGTTTTTTACTTAAATAAAAATATGTCTTAAAGGTTAACAGCCTTTTAGCTCTAGCACTATCTATGTTATCAAACCCCAACATACTAAAATGATACCTGTCCTGCCTTCCCCAACCCCAGTTGAGGGAGGGGGATGATATATGATGGCTTAACTTGTTAATGTGTATAGCATAATATGGCTTAACATTGCTCACTGTTCTGCAAAGCTTCAGGTCACCGTAATCATTGCTGCCATTTCGCAAGCCCCAGAAGTATTCACAATTTGACATGAACACATTCCCAGGGGAGGCTGGGGACACATGGAGGTTGCAAGGCAGCACATGGTGTTTGTGGAAAGAAGGGAACATCAAACATCTTCAAATTGCCACTGTAGGTTCTTCATTCTCTGACACCACAGGGGAGGAAGAGCTGCCTCTCAGAGAGCTAGGAAAAACAAAATTGTTGAGCGACCCCATTGGCTCATGCCCATCACATTCAGCCTGGCTACCGTGGCTCTCACCCTGGTACCAGGGAAGGGTGTGCAGCTGGCCCAGACATTGGTGCAGGGTGCTGAGAGGGACCAGCCAAGGTAGCTGATGAAAACTCAACTTCATCATGTGCTGCTTTGGTGAAACATTTACCCATGGCTATTTCCTGAGATTTTAAGAGAAGGCGGGCAACAGTGTTTGGTACCCACTAATTAGATGCAGTTTGAACTGCGTTGTGGTAATGTAGTGAAAATCTGGCCCCTGCTGTGACAACTGCAGCCAGACAAATGACACCACCCAGCCTCTGGTCAAAGCCTATGTTTTCAATTCGGCAAATAACAGCTAAAACACCATAAGGACTTCAGAAAGACAGAGCTGTATGGAAGACCAATTCCTATTATTTCCATAAAATCTTAAACAGGGCTGAAAAAATGCATATATTTTTTTCCAGAAAGGTGTTTTATGGACAGTAAATATTTTTTGTGATTTCTTTACATTATTTTTTGAGAAAAAGGCTATTACTATTCTGTTGAGTAGTTCCATGTTTAAAAAGGAAGAAGAAGCTTCCTTGTAGAAATTAGCAGATCTGAAAAATTGGGAGTCATTTGCTTTGTGGCATGTGAGGTCTTCTTCCTAATGTACATGTTAATTAAAAAAGCCAGCATAAGCCTTGCACATAATTCACTAAGATGCTAGAAAAATGTAATTGAGGCTCACAAGCTGATTTTTATTTTTTTCAAAAAGCAATAGTGCCATCTCCAAAGCACAGCTTGGAGGTTCTCAGATTCCTACACTCCCAAAATGGAGGGCAAGTGCCACAAAGAGTAGAGATTTCATGAATGTTGCAACAACATCAGAGGAAGTGGAATGACCTTCCCACTGCCCAAGTTTAGATGAGTCCCTCTGTGAGGGTTTAGGGCTGAAAAACAGCTGTAGATTTCAAAAGGGTTGGCTGAGAATGGTGGTGCAACCAAATGGTGCTATGTAGTGAAATCATACATTCGGTAAACGGGAGATCTATAAATAGATTTTTAAGGCCTGAAAAATTATTAAAGGAGAGCTTAGTACCTGGTTAAGTACTCCAGCTTAAGCTCCAGCTTCAGAGTTCCATTGAAGAGCTCCAGCTGCTCAACAGCTTGTTTTGGACCACAGCACAGAACCAGAGGCAGTACATTTTACAGATGTGCTTTCACCCTTTGTGAACACGTTACTAGAGGGCTTTACAGAATGTTGCCAGCATACTGCCAGAATGGTATGTGCTGTAGGTTTCTATATGAGGCTGCTCCCACTGAAAGAAGACACTCAGTCTGTTGGCTCACAGCGTAACTGCCTCCCAGTTTCACCTCTGGAGGACTGTGGTCCTCGGTGTGCTGGCAAGGTGGCAGCTGCCACAGAAACACCCGTCACCCTGTCCTGTAATAGGCTGGCCACTTTTTCTAACATTAGTATTAATAATCCCTCTCTCCCACACAGAGTACAGCATGGGGCAGAGCAGTTGTGCTGTCTTGCTGCAGCTACCATGGAGCATGTTCAAGCATTGTTCGATGCTGAAAGCTGCCTCCAATTAACCCAGCTGTACCTCCTTATTAGGAGTGGAGAATCAGCTGCCATTCAACGTGATGCTAACCACAGCACTCCCGCCTGCCACCAGCCAGAGAATTTGGTGTGTCCTAGCCACATTGGCTCCACAGCCAATTGGACTCCCCTTCAATGAGATTTAACCTCCTCCAGCCTAGATCTGCAATGAAGTTTAGTTTCCTAAAGGCATAGGGAGCAACTAGGATTAAGAGGTCTTCAGCCAAATCCTGTTGACACCAAGGGGATCTAGGTGCCAACTGGTGCGGAGCTTTTGTAAAATCCAAGTCTGTTGAAGCCAGACTAGTAGAGCAAACACCTCTTTGAGTGCAGTCACCTATTTACATTGCAGGTTCCCACAACTTTTTGAAGCGTGACCATGTGCGCCTGAGGGATATCATTCATGTTGCCTGTTACCTGACTGACTTAGCTGAAATGGTTGGAGAGCAGCAAAGCAGGGCACTGTCACCCCTTCAGCCATTCAGGCTGAACCCAACCTAGACCGTGCACCAGCACCACCAGCTCCCTGCCCATATATTAGTGTAAAGTGAACTCCAGGGTAGCTGAACACCCTGGGCTGAGCAGGGGCTGGTTGCATGGCATGCATACCAGTGCTGCTCCAGAGCCACAACCATTGACTTAGGGGCCGTGCAGACAGATGGCTGTGCTAAATTAGCCCCACACAAACTATCAGAGTTTATGACTCAAAGCTGGAAGGTCCTTTTGCAAATGGTACCTCAGCTTCTACAGCACTCAGCAGCTTCTGTAATGTTAAACTCAGGCCACTTGGCTGGGTCTCACAAAAGGGGCCTTACTCCCCGTGGACACGTGCTAGCTTCCTCCCAGAGCACAGCGAGCAGGGATGCTCCCTCTCACAGCGAGCACCAATGGCTCCCTCGCTGGAAAACTCATCTGAGAGCAAGAGCAAAATACTGCTGGAGGGCACTGCCAGGGAAATGGCTCTCAGTTGTGCATCTCCACCAGACATTTGGCTGGTCCCTTTAAAGGAAATAAACCTTAGCAGCAGCTTTCAACCTATGGGTTCCTTACCTAGAAGGGTCCTGCCATGAGAGTGTAAAGCACTACTCACACCCGTAGCCTGGCTTCATCTGCAAGCACCACACTAAGTCCCTGGAAAGAGGCTGTCAGCCCTGCAGAGGTACTTAGGAGTTCAGTGTTCAGGCAGGGCTCAGCATCCATCTCTACAGCAAGAAGCTGGAAAGCACATGAAACCAAATTAGTCAGATTTTCCCATCTGTGCACATGTGCTTAGCTGGTGTTAAATTATCAGTGTAAAGGCCTAGTAGCTTCGTAATGTACACACAGAAAGATTCCCACAGATTTTTCCTTTCCTTTTTATTTTTTTATTGAAGCCAGCTGAGTAAATTCATAGGAAGTTGTAACAGGACAAGTGAAATGTATACCCACATTCCCTGGGAATCCAAATGCCTTTAACACATACTGTATTTCATGTGAAATTTATTTTAGAAGACACCAGAACAACATAACTTTTTCATCGCTGTGTTTTAAAGCTATCACTTTTGAATGAAATAAGGTGACAAGAAGAAAAAGAAAACGTGAAAATCCCAGAACTTGATACCCTTCTCCCACACTTTAAGAGAAGAGATTAACTTATCCGTTTTTCTGGGTCACTTTCAAATTTATTACTAATTACAGAATAACTTTAAAATGCAGCCCCAATTTAAACTACCGTGAGCAAGAAGCAGCTGGAATGACTTAATTTACTTTGGAGTTGGGTGCTGTCTTGCACTTATTCTCTATTTTGTCTCAGAAATCATTGCAATCCCATTTCGTTTAAATAAAACCTATTTCTCTCTGTGGCAGGAAAGCGCTAGCACGTATGGGGACCATTTTAGGGGGCTGGGGGAGCTATCTGATTACCTGCGGGATGGTCAAGCCGCCAAAAAGTAACGTCCATGCTGATCTCCACAGGCTTAGCAGACCTGCCATTGGTCCCAGAAGCCGTGTTGATCTGCACAGTGCTGCTGGTGAGCAGCCTGATAGTTGGCAGCAGCTTGCCAGTCCCAGCATTTGCAAGGCGATGGTACTATGACATCCTTCACCCAATTTCTACTGTGGGTCTGCTGCCTTTTGTGCTTAGCCTCATAAAAATCTGTGAGCCAGACCTCCAGCTTGTTCAAGTGGGGGGCTGATTTATACTATCTGAGGGATCTGAAGGTCTCCACAGTCAGTTCCTCATTTGTAAGATAAACTGAGCCAAGCTTAATGAGATTTTGTGAGATTACTTTGGTGAGCCCTTCATCAGGCACAGTAACACTTAGCCCACTGTCTGTGCTGCCTGCAGCCAGGCAGGCAGCCCCTGCGATGCAGAGATGGGGCAGCAGTCACTGATGGGAGGAAGAATTACAAAAAGCAACATCTCCTTGGGGCTGGCACTGCCTGCTCATACAGTTTGTGTTGGGGATAAATGCTCAGAAGGGCACAATCCTTCTCCCATTGAAGTCAACGTGATGTCCCTCACCAGGATATGAGTCTGGGTTTTCCAGAAACAGTTTCTGCATTCATTCTGAAATGAAATTATTTGTTACTCAACTATATGCTAGCTGCATGGTAACTGTAGGTGCCCCTCAATTTTGCAGGAGCTGCTTCTGCAAAATTTTGCCCACGAGTCAGTGTGCTGCTGAGCTACAAGGAATTCCTTGCCTGAGTAAGGTCTGCAGGGTTGGGCTCCAGGTGTTTTCTGGGGTGGAACATTTCCAAAACTGTGCAAACAACATAGGGATATGTCCCACTTTGTGCAGACAGCTAGACCTGCTCTTGCTGGGCTCCCGACCCTTTCCTCTGTTGAACTGGAGCAGGAATGAACTTTAGCAGAGCTGAGTTTAGGCTTTAAGCCCTGGAGCTCCTCAGCGAACATCACTTTAGTTGGCATGTTCAGTAAACACAGATCCGACCTCTTCTCCCACACCTTGTCCTTCATCAATGCTATTGCTTAATGTGAAGCCTGATTTTGAAATCACCCCGTCTTCCAAATGAGCTCAGTCCCAGCACACTGGCCATCACATACACATCTAGCAAGGATTCCCTGCTGCCTTCTAAAAAGAAATCAAGACATTTAAATGAAAGGGGAGACAAGGCAATCATATAAAGGCTTTAACTTGTAAAATAACTGTTCTTTTGCAGTAGTTGAGGTTCGTTTTTGGAGGCTAAGGTATCTTGTTTATGATTGCAGTGAGTCCAAGTTGCCAGGAGGATCTGCCCTGCAGATTTGTGCTCTCATGTTGTATGCTGTGAGTTTCCTCAAGGGCCGGGGGAATTGGTCCTCCAGCTCTCACAGAGGCTCCCATGCTCCAGTCAGTAAGGGTTTCCCTGCACAGCTATGCTCATAAGACTTTGCTGTTCATTTTATGATGAATTTTGCTCACTTGGGCAACTTGTGGGGGTCATTGGCATTGGCTGCGTTCCTTGTGTAAGGAAGGAATGAGCATGTGAACCAGGAGCAAGGCCTTCAGTACTCTGATTGTCCAGCAGTACCACTCATCTCTTTGGCTTTACCCCCATGCCAACTATTTCCACAATGCCCATGCCCTCTTCTTCCCACACTCTCTCCTGGTTGTTTTTTATGCACTATGTTCCCTGCTCCACGGCCCGAGCGGGACTTTCATCTTGGGTGAGGGAGCTCGGCACCAGTCCGGGTCGGAAGAAAATGCAGGAAACAGTGCTTTTCTGCTGGAATTTGCTGACTCGGCAAATCTGATCAGCCTCTCAGAGAGGCTTTGATTTCGGCACGGTTCTGCTAGAGTGTGGTGGACTCCCTGCCTTCTCCCCTTTCATTCCCCCACTTTGCCAGCATCCCGGACAGAGCCAGCTCTCCTGGGCTATCCGAGGCCATGAATCCTGGCCAGCCCCACAGCCCGGCTCCAGTCCTTCTCCTGGAGCATTTTGAAAAGTGTAGGCTTTCCTTCCAAATCCCTCATGAGAGTCCAATTTTCAAAGAGCGATATCCTCCCGGAGTCTGCCCAGCTCCTCTCCACACAGTGCAGGATGGGGCCTTTCCACTCTGACATGTGGGCTCCGTCCACCTTTCAGAGGCTTCATGCCCCAGGGTGGCATAGGTTTGGCAGGGCTCACATACTGCTCAGCAATGCCAGCTCTCACGCAGCCGTCAAGACAGCCCTAATTGTGTTGACAGTCTGACGGGGGGCTGGACCTCCCCAAAGAGGGACAACTGCAGGTACAGGCAGGGGATGCTGCCTCCTTCCTTCCCCCACGTCATCTCTTGCTTGATGTCTCATCCTCCCTCGCAAACACCACTCTGGAGGTCTTTTTCTCTCCTCGTGGAAATATCAGCAGCTGCAGCCTCTCCCTGTTGGAAAAAAGAAAAGTTTGGGGGCCAGGAGGCATTTCCCCCTCCTGTCCTCTGCAAGGGAACCCTGGCCCCTGGGAGAAGTTCCTCTCCCCTCCATCTCCCTGAGCAAGGGGAAATCATCAGGCCCTTTTGGGCAACAGTAAAAAAGGGGATAAATGACCTCAGACTTGGGGGTTATTGCTTTTTTTTTTTTTTTAAAGAGGTCACCCATCACCCCAGTGTCTGAATGTGCATCCCTGGGAGGAACCACCTGGGGCAGCTGTTATCCCACCAAATAGAGGTACCTGGTCATGCACATCCTAGGAAGATCGTACTGGGTTTGCTTTTAGAGATTTGCGTTTCTTGCAGTACTTTTTTCCCTTTGTCAACTGCTAGGAACCGAGAAGGTCACAGGGCTGATTATATTGTCTATATGCAGGCAGCATTCAGGCTTCCCAGCAGAGCTCTGTCAGTGCAGTTCAGGCCTGACCATAACTCCCCTGAGCTAAATCTGTCATTTACGCTTAGTTTTCTATCCATGAAAAATATTTACTGGAGCTTGAGTTAAAGTTGCCAGATAAAGCCTTTGTTTTACCCAATAGTCTGGTAGTTAAGAGAGCTTTCTAGGATGCAAACAGAGGTATTCATCCTAATACACTCATGGCATTCAATAAATAAAATCTCTCCTAATACTGCAGAGGAGCTGAAATCTTCAGGTGCTCCCTGTCTAGCTTAATAACATCATCACTGAATTTTCCTGGCTTGTCGTCTTCTTGAAGTGAAACATGCCAAAATACTAATGACAAGGGATTTTTAAAGAGTTGGTGATTTGTTATGCTGGAAAATGGATGAGTGTGGAAGACAACAGTTTTGGGAAGCTCACACAGATCGCCAACCTCCCTCCAAGTGTTAGCTGAGACCTTGTAAAAATGGACTGTTAAGGTTGTCAGCATGTGGACAATAAACAGTTCAGGAATGCAAGGTTTTTCAGGGAAGAATCAGCTCTAAAATATTTGCTGGGAAGACCTTGGAGGAGGTTAGGTTTGAAACCTTCCAAAGATAAGCAGCCACAGCAATATTTATTATTTACATGTAGCTACCATCCCTCTTTCTTTTACAAGGGAGGAATCACTTTGCAAGAATTTGAAATAAAAGCTCATATATAGATGGCTCTGATTAGAGACTCACAGAAAATGCTGCACATTTATGGTTGCTGCCTAAATCTGGTCTAAACCAAGGTAGTCCAGTGGATTTGTTTCTCTAAGTGTGTTAACAGTCTCTGGTAAATCTTGCTGGGATGGTAGGTTGCTGCCACCTCAGCCACCCACCCCACTGCCCTGGGGAGGTTGTCCTGCCCAGGAACCGAGTCTCCAGAAGGGAGCGTCTTCCACCTCCTGCCCCAGTGCCCCAACAAGGGTGAGCTCAGCCTACAATACCAGACTATGGGGTGGGCAGCTGAGACACCAACCCACATTCCCATCTATCGGCGGGTGGAGGGAAGGAATGGGGTGCTAGCGAGATTATTCTCTTGCATCACCCCAAGAAGATTCACCAGAGCCCATCTGCTGAAGCCCTCAGTGCCTGAGGTTCACTGTATAAAAAGGATTATGGAGATTTCTAGCTTGAAACAATTTTATTTCAACTCTTGTAAACCTACACTTCGTATGTCAAAACCCCTTTAAGAACATATAGAGATTTGGGGGTGTTTTTTCTCCTTTCTGTCTTTTGCCTTGTGACATGTTTGTTCTGAGATCACCTTCTAGGCATCTTCTATTAAAATATATGTGACAAGCACCAGATCCACTTTCACGCAGCTGTGCAGTATGTTATTTTTCATGCTAATGCACTGTTACAATTCTACTGAGTGCAGTTATCTAGAGATCAAATTCACCACATGTGCACTGTGGTTTTTGGCTACCAGGTCAAGAGCAACAGGGAGAAGGAAGTGATGCTGGTGTGTTAACTGTTCGTGTTGCCTTCATGAAACATGGGCTTCATTTTTAGGCAGTCAGAGGAACTTTTGCTTTGCCCTACCTGCCCTCTTGGTTTTTTGTTTTTCTGTCAGCACAGCTGACTGCTTCATCGAGATTTAAGACCAAATGGACTGTTATTACATGAGACAGAGTCACTGTCTGCCACCAGGAGATGATTTAATGTTATGTGATACACAACCTTACTCTGTGCCCCCCTACTGTTTTCCACACAAAAATCATTCTCCAACTTGCTTTGCTGTCAGGTTTCACCTAGGAGAAAACTTGAGTCACTGACTACAGCAATGACAGCAACCAGAAGTAATGATTAAAGACCTCCTTGTCATCGGTGTGCCAGATAGTCATGGGTGAAACAGGCTTATGAAGACACATCAGGATTGCATGCAGAAGTTGCTAAAATAGCCCCAAATCTCAAGCTATGCTGTTGAAACAAGGAGGAGGTACTGGCTTTGGTGAAATACTAGGTATCAGTATGGTCAGAGTCCCACTTCCAAATTGCTCCTAGGAATGCAGAGGAAGATTTTAGGGTTGCAAAAAGGACCCAGAGCAACAACATTCAAGCAATGCAGCCTATTTCTCATATACCAAATCCCTCTTACAGCCACTGGTTTCTTTCCTGCTGTCTGAGCTAAGATCTGCCACCATGTCTGGTGTCCTTTCTCCATCGCAGGCTACTTAGCTCACCTAAATATGAACTAAAGTTGCACTCCCTTGGGGTGAGAGGTTTGAAGTCTTATTCACCAATTCCGGCCTTCAAAGAGGAATAATTTCTCCCTAGTGCCTGCCCTATTGCCTTCTTCAGGGAAAAGGGCATCTGCAAACTGTCTCCACCTTCTGGAGAGAGATTTGTCATTTACAGCTTCCACCACTTTGTTATTTCTTCAGGTATCAGGAGACACCTTGCCTCTTTCCCTTTCCTCATTTTCTCATGGTCTCACATTGATATACCAAGGTGGTAGAAACTATTTCCCAGACTTTTCTATGACTTCTGGGTTGCTGAGTGTACAAGAAAATGCCTTTTAAGTTTACACTTGATAAAAAAACATGTCTTGTTCATAAGTTAATTATTTGAGAATGTCACAATAATAAACTTTGACTTCTTAACCTTTTCCAGAAATGATGCCAAGACCAAATCCTGAGGCTGCTTTCTAGCTACTGATTAGTAGCTAGAAATCTGACCTTTTCTGTCTATGTAGAAAACAGAGGCGGTTATGCAGCTCTCCATGCTCCTAGAGTCAGCTTGATTACAGGTCCATCTTTCTTTCCAAGTAACATTAGCCCTTGGGCATCTTGGTCTGTCTCCCTTTTTTCTTTTGAAGAAAGACATGGACCTGAGCTAGACTTTGAAAAACGTCAGAGCATCACTACTGCTCGCAAATTAGTTAGGCTCCATCTTTGCCTCTGCTCACTGCTTACCAGTTGCATGCTCATTGCTGTCACGTCTGACCACTTTTGAGTAGTGTGCTGTGCAAAGGGGACTGTCCCTTGGTCACACGCCGTTTGTTCTGCCAGCCTCTTCCAGGAGATGAGAAGTGTCAGTGGTTGAGAGCTTGGAAGGGAGCTTAATTACATGTTTGTTAAATGTGCTTGCCAACACGTACATTAAACATCCTTCCAAAATTAGGTTGAAGAATGGCATTCTGCCCGTGGAGCAGACGGTGGTGAGGTCTGTGATACTTGATAATTGCTGGGAGGGTTTGTATCACCCTATGGGCTGGACCTGGAGTACAGATGTGCTTGTGTGAGAAGCTGCATCTTGCAGAGGAATAAAGTTGTCAGAAGGACTCAGTTTCACCCTAAGACCTGCACTCCATGCAAAACTTCTCTGCAGTGCAGAGCTGGCAGCAGCGACTGCACTGAAGAGCTTTGTTTATCACATTGTTGTGCTCTAATGATTACTCAGGCTCAAAATAAGTATTTTTCAGGAGTGATGGGGTTTGGGACTGTCAGTCAAAATTTGTTATAATGAGTGGTGTTGTTTTCATCCCAGTTTAGCTAATGCCAGTGAGGATGTTCCAAAAATTGTTGTGTTTGTCATGTATGTTTTGCAGTTTAAAGGTGATCTCTTTATACTATTATCTCTCTGCCAATGTTGCAGAAATAGTGTCTTTTTGTTAAGGTGTTCAGAGTCATCTGCTTAGCACTGAGCTGATGACAGCTTTGTATTTGTCTCTGGAGGTTGCCTGGAAATTAACCCCTCCATGTTTAGCTCACAGTCTGCCCTGTCAAAGCCTCTTCTGGGAGGTGGTGAGGTGGTACTGCAGGGCTTGGTGGGCCTGTGCCGAGGAGGCTGAAAGTTCAGGGCTGTCTTGCTCAACATCAGCTAGCTATTCCTGTAGGCTGAGGTTTGCAAAAATCAAGGTGCTGACAGACAAAACCCTGATGAAGTTCACTGCAAAAATTAAAGCATCTCCCACTTGCAGCTCTCTGCTGACTCCTGTCCTGGGATTACTGGACTGGGCTCAGCACTGGTAGGATGGAGCCTCTGGCTCAGCCTTGGAGCCTCTGGCTCAGCCTCTGCAGCACACTGCTCAGCGGCTGGATAAGACCAGCCTTCATTTGTCTTTCACGCTGAACATCCCTCCTGTGGTCCTGTCTGCCAGCTTTGTGGTGGAGGCAGTCGTTTGTGGCTGAGGGAAAAGAAAAGCTGGTGGCAACATCTTGAAACTCCTGCTACCGTGTGCTGAGTGGCTGTGACTCAAAGCCTCTTGGCTCTCAAATTGCACACAACTGCACCTCAGGGAGCAGCGTGCTCTCCCAGAGTGCTGAGCAGCAACCCCTGACATCCCTGGAAACTCATGGGGTTAGCATTTATCTGCACTAAAGCAAAAGATAACAGAGGCTGGTCTCTAAGTGCCACAAATGTGAAATTACTCACCAATTTTCAGAATGTAATTACTTCTCACTTAATCAAGTCCCTTGAAAAGGCTCCGGACACTTTTTACAGCCATAACTACTGAAGTCACTTTTGTGTTACCAACATCGATTTTGGACCTTAATACGTTTAGATTGTGAGCAAACCCTCAGATGCTCTGTAAAGTAACAGCAATTTATAGCATAACTTTGGAATTCAGACCCAAACCATTTTTTGCACTATAGGTATGATGGATTAATCACCGTTTTATTCTGCATATAAGTAAAAAGTCTTTCAAGTCAGTTCTTTGCTGCAGAGGAAGTCAGTGGAGCTTTCTTCTTAATGCAAGTAATGAATCTTGGCTGGTATAAGCATTTTGGAGCCACAGTTCTGCAAAAATTCCAATCCCTGAAGGAAGTACAGTAGCATGGAGGCCTGCAAATAATGGATTACAATAATCCCACCAGAAAGTGGTAATGGCATGTATAAATATTTGCCTTACTTGATTGCCAGTTATGTCCTCCTAAAAGATGTTTGTCACTGTCGTTAGCTGTTAGAATCTTCTAAATGCTTTACCAGCCATGGTGTCATTCATAATGAGGACTCCATCTCTACCAAGCACGACCAAAGCACCTGAATAGGATCAGATTGTTTTTTCCTAGTGTTTTTATTCTACTGTTTAAAAACAAGCCAAAAGCCTGGGGTGTCAATCTGGAGTATTTTCCTTAACAACACAGAGAATGCAAACCATGGAGTGAAATTGTGGCCATATGGAAGTCGGCATCTAACCAGAAGCTGAAATGAGATCAGATTCATGTGCAAAGGGGGGGGGGATTTGGTTGCCCCATGCACTACCACCCCGTTTCTAAATGGCCTTGACTCTGCAGAGTCCTGGCCGAAGGTGAGGATGGCTCTGATGAATGGGAACAACCTGTACCAGCAAACAGTGCTTGCAATTTCCCAATCAGTGTCCTGTCAAGCTGGGCTAACTCACAGCCTTTTACATCTTGCAAATTCCAAGAGGGATTAAGTCTTCATTGTCAGTCTGGTGAATCAAGTTGAAACTCAGCTGAAGTTTTAAAGAAAGAAAGAAAGATCCAACAGTCTTCAACAGAGGCAGCAGACTTGGAGAGAATGGGATTTAGAACAGAAGCACAGCCAGAAATCAATGGAGCTTTTATGGCATCCCTCCTCATTTATCTATAAATCCCATTCTTGCAGCTATTTAGGCCTTATCTCCACACAGAAGCTGAATTAGGTTTATTTTGTAAACCAATTTAGGAAAGCTAATGCAAAGCCCTGTATAGATACCCATATTTCGGTTTAAGAGTGGTTGCAGAGGTTAAGCTGGCACCTGAAACAAAACCTCAGTTAAAGTGGTACTGCTTGGGCTTATCTGCATGGAAGATAGCGCGGAATAACTAAAATGTGAATTTAAAGTGTTTGAGGTGGAACCTATTAAACCCCTGGGTGGATGCTTTTATTCAGACATAAAGGAGCCTTTAGTTTGCTTGATTCATTCCTAAAGCAAATTACAGTTACTTTATTTCTGAATGAAACCTTCCATATAAGGATTTAATGTGCTTTAACTAATCTACTTTAAATTCACATCTGTAATTTGGCTTAGTTTCCTGAGTATACAAACCCTTTGTGTGCTGTCCAGGTCTGATTTGCTGGAGGAGGAAGAGGAAGGCAGAAAAATTTCCTCACTAAACTATGTGATAATTAGTTATAAATTTCTCAGTAAAATGAAATAAAAGGCCCAGGTAGCTCCAAAGCATCAGTCACCTGATTTCTCGCAACCCTATCAGTTTATACCATTAGCAGATCAATCCCTTTGCCTGTGGCTTGCATTGCTATTTTCAGATTATTCCCTGCTGAGGATGTGTTCCAAATATAAAAAAAAGTTTTTCTGTTATTCAAAGTCTCAAAAAAAGCATTTCTAGTCTTCTCCCACATTCAAGCTATCCTACCTGAGAGCAGCTTTGCTCTCGAGGTAGCAACTCGTAACCTGTCTCGTGCGCCTACGAGCACTTTATTTCTCCCTCCTCCAGCTCAGGCAGGAGCTGCATAAGGTCCTCACTCAGAGCTGTTAATGATTGCATGCGGCTCTTCTGTTTGGAGAACTTTCGCTTTCACCAAGTTCTTAATGACAGGATGTGGTTTGCTGTGTGAATGTAAATGAGAGAGGGGGATTGGGCCCAGTAGGTTTTCAACTCACTTCTAAAATACTCCAGGGTCTTTGGCTGCATAGTTTATCTGGCTTTTTTTGCTGCTGTCATTTGCTAGTGCTGTGGTGACGATTGAACGCTTATCAGAACACTTCCTACTGCCTAGAAATTAACCTAATAATTCAGGGGAACATTCATTTACCGAAACATCCTCTCCATGACAGTGATTATTGGAGGTATTACAGGAAAAAGTGCAGACAAACAAACCGAATAACCTTCAGGGTAGACAGTTATGAGTGAGCCTGCCAAAAGATACTTTGTGTTGAATGCTTTAACATGTACCCACATTTATTCAGGTTGTAGTGTCACAGCAGAATTAAGCTGCTGAATCAATTGCTATAGAAGATGCCACATGCAGAGATACAAGACTCTGATTCTGTTCTTCTTTACAATGAAGAGGAACAAGAATTAAAAGACCAAGTGGATTCAGGTCAGCATTTGGTATTCTTGTTCTAAGTGACAGGCATCAAAGTTGCTTGAAGACCACAGATGAAAACTGATGCTGATATTCCTGACTTCCTTTCCCTCTCATGTGCTGGAATTATATGCCTACATTTGTCTCCAAATAATCAGCATAAAAACAGCCATAATATTAAAATTTCTGAAGTATGTAAAAATATATATTGTATATAAATATACTATATATATATATATTATTTTTCCTCCCCTTTCTCCTTCTCTGTTTCATTCTCTCCATCTCAGGTTTTCATGCTATACTGTCTTTGTGATACTCTGAGCACCTTAAGCAATGGCAATAACCCATAGCATAGGTGGCTATCTTCCTCCTTGAGCAATTAGTTATTTCAGCTTTTTTAATTTTTGGACATATGTTTTTTGCAGCTGGTGCTGCATCGTTGTTGTGTGAAGGAGCAATGGGACAAAGTATCGGTCTTCAGAGGTTCCAGAGAGCCTATCTGTTATGGGTTTCTGTGGCGCAGTTTTCCTTGGTGGCAGGGGAGGGGGGCTGCAGAGGCGGCCCCTTTAAGAAGTTGCTGGAAAATTCCCCGCGCCAAAATGTCGGACGTGCCAAAATGTCAGACCCTCCTCTAGGAGGGGAGTGACGGTGGTAGCACCTCTAGGAGAACATATTTAAGAAGGGGGACCAGTAGTGTGGGGGTTGGGAAACCTGAGAGGAACATCTCTGCCAATACTGGAGTCAGTGAAGAAGGAGGGGGAGGAGGGGCGCCTGAGGAGGCTGATGGCTCTGCAGCCCGTGGTGAGAAGGCAGGCTGTCCCCCTGCAGCCCAGGGAGGTGAACGGTGGAGCGGAGGCTCCCGAAGATGGCCGTAACTCCATGGTAAAAACCGCGCTGAACCAGTGTGAGACTGGAGAGCAGCCTGCGGAAAGGACCCGCGCCAGGGGAGTTCGGGAAGAACTGAAGCCCGCGGAAAGGACCCGCGCCAGGGAAGTTTGTGAGGAACTGCAGCCCGCGGAAAGGAACCACGTTGGAGAAGTTGGTGAAGGACTGTCTCCCGTGGGAGGGACCCCACGGTGGAGCAGGGAACGAGTGAGGAATCTTCCCCCTGAGGAAAGGAGCGGCAGACACGATGTGTGAGCTGACTCAACCCCCATCCCCTGTTCCCCTGCGCCGCCGGGGGGAGGAGGTAGAAAGCACCGGGAATGGAGCTGAGCCAGGAAGGCGGGACGGGTGGGGGGAGGTGTTCTGATATTTGGGTTTCCCTTCCTAATACCCTTGTGTTTTGTTTCTGTTTTGATTTGTAGTAAATGAAATTGATTTTGTTTCTTGCCCAAGTTGAGCCTGTCTTTTGCCCGTGCCCATAAGTGGGGAGTGATCCCTCCCAGTCCTTGCCTCGACCCACGAGCCTGCCTTTGTATTTTCTCCTCATCCCAACGTGGCCAGAGGAGGGGGTGGGGAGTGAGTGAGCGGCTTCGTGGTGCTTTGTTACCGGTTGAGCTGAAACCACACTATCCCATAGACTTGGTCAATCCCACACCATGTCCTGTATCTGGCACAGACAGGCCTTACCTTTACCATGGACACCTGTGTCATCCATCCTGACTACTGCTCAGTGACCTTTCTGGGTTTCTGATCCATGTCCATTGAGCACCTTGACCTTAGGGGCTGAGCCTGTGGTGTTCACTTGCTGGTCTCTGTAAAAGCTTGAAACATGTCTCTTTTTGTTGTTTCTCTATTGCTGACTCCCATTTGGACATGCTGCGCCCACATAGCATCTCTGACAACTTACTGCACTAGCAAATGTACTCGCTCCTCTACATTTCTTCAATTAGATATACTGTAAAGGCAGTCCTAATTTGACTTCCAGTGTAGTGTAAATGGGTACTATAGCAGTGTGAGTCTAATCCCTGTAGTGATCTGCACAAGCCTACGGGGAAGGTGGATCCGGGCTCTTTCAAAGGCTACAATAAAGTTGCCATATAACATTGCAAGATACTTTCCTAAAAAATGCTGCTGTTTGGTGAGCATGGCAACGTATACATATACATTAGGAGAATCCATCAAATCAAAGTTTATGTCCAAACCTTTGAAATGCAGGTATCATCTTAGGGAAGAGCAGTGATAAAAGGTGTGTATGACCTACAATGAAGCCCACAGTGGGAGCGTGCCAATTTATGTCACTGTCTGTCCTGGTCTGCACCACACAGGTCATCTAGACATCTCCTTCCCACTGCCTGTCCATGACACATTGCTCTCCAAGCGTTTGGACAGATGCCATGTTTCACCTCCGGAAAAATGGGGGAAACCCTTGTTTTCCGCTCTCCAACGCACTCATATGGAGTGGGAGGGGGGCTGAGATATGGGATCTGTGGGGTGGATTTCATCTTCAGAGAGAACGTTTCCAGTTCCTGTGGTCTGCCCGGACCCAAGGAGGAGGGGAACTCCAATTGAGATCAGGGGAGGGATCAAAGAGCAGGGGTTTGCCTGAAGAGAGCCGTGGGGCAGCCCTGCCATGGGTGATTTAACACCTGCACATTCCTATAGCTGGCAATCAAAAGCTGCATGGCCTGGAGCTGAGAGCGTCTATTTTTTTTTGTTGCCAAACTTGTAATTTCAAATAGATTCGGGGAGATTTGTTTTTTCTCAGATTTTTCTGTGGATAACTTCTCTGTTAGTCACATGGATCATGACCTTTTCAGCCTCTAATTAAATTCAAGCAATACAAAGTATATTGGGCAGGATTTGCAGGTCCTGTTAAGTCAGAATAAACCCATAGAGCCAAGGATCAGGCCCATCAAACTTTTTAAAAGTCAAATGCTTTCTTACCCGGAAAGAAAACCCAAAAGGTCCTGATTTACCATTCCCCTAGCTTTAAGCCAGTACATTTCCACTTAAATCAGTTACAACTAAATCACTACACTGTCATGAAGTTAGAGTAACATGAGTATAAAACAGTTTTCTTCCACATTGTCCTGTCTAAGTTTAATGATATCTTGGGCATTGTGGTTTGAGCCAAAAAAAGCACTCTTTTCATATGATCTTTAGTCAATGCAAGTTTTCAGCATCCTGGTCTTTATATTGCAATATTTTAATTATTGTTTACTTTATTTAATTGCTGTTTTCCTTGCTAATTCTAAATATACATCTTTCCTCTCTACTTCAAGGCTTTTGGGATTTTTCCAATCAGTCCAGTATCAAAGAACATTTACAGCCTTGTATTTAAACTTCCGATGTTGTAAACTAAAACCTGTGCAGCCCCAAGGCCAAGGCTTTGGCTGTATCTTGTACATAGCTGATGTTTTTTAACGTATATGCTAATCTTTTAGGAAAAAGGTCTTTTGCAGAAGTGAAAATCTTATCAGAAAGTTTGATGTTTACATGTTCTGATTGGGATGAAAAGATAAAAAGTGAAAAAAACTAAAGCTGATAAATAAAAATTCTTCCTCTTCTATTTTTTCCCTTTCTTTTTTTCTCTTTGGTCTTTTTTTTTTTTCATGTTATGTCTATGAAAGGAGTGTGAGAAGAAACCTGTGAAGACCAAAAGCCTTTCCATTTCATGTTGAAAAAAAAAGAGCTTTGTTATTCTACGGAACATGAGAACATTTGGGAGATAATACTTTCCTTTTGGAGTTATATATATATATATTTGTAAGGAATATCATAGAGGTGATACACTCCTAGGCTCCTGAGGCACTTCAGTACTAATTGCAGTCTTTCTGTGATATTTTGCAGGATGTCTTTTTTTTGAAGAACTCAAGGCACTTGCCATGAAGGCGATCTTTAAGACTGTATCTGGTGGGGAAGCACTGCACTCATTAAAGTCCATGAAGTAAGACAGAGAGGGATAGCATCATGGAGGTGCTTGCATGAGTAGAAATGCAAGTGATCAGGCTATTAGCAAGGATTAGAAAGAGATGTGGTGGGACAGAAGGGCTCTGTGGGTGCCAAGGACCCTCGGTCTACACCTACCTACATGTGGTAGGGTGTTTTGCTTTGGACTAAGTCTTTTGCAGTCCCATGGGCTAAACCATGGGCTTTCATGCTGGGAAGGCAGAGCAGGGCTGAGGGGTCTCCTGATCTGCCTGGTCCCCCCACTGAGCCCCCCACTGCCTTCCAGGGAAGAGCTCCCCCTTCCAGTACCCACACTGGCACTGCCCAGCAGCCTCACTTCTTGTAGGCGTAGTTGTGCCTAAAATTGCAGCAGGGAGTGATGGACAGCTTTCAGGAGAAGCAGAGCTTGGAGTCAGTTTTGGCAATATTGCAGTGCTGAGCCGAGCTTTGAAAGATGGGGTTGGAAATCTCTTGATAATAAACTTTCTCACGAGATTTTTGGCAACCTTTATGCCTTGTCCCAGCTGGAAATGCTATGAGAACATCTTTTCTTGGGGTATTTTGTCACTCCCAATTTCAGACAGCAAGTGGGAAAACATTTATTCTAACATCAGAGAGGTTAAAAAAATGGTCCAGTAAACTGAATCCTGGAACAAAAGGGAAATTGAGGGGCTTTTGTTCTATTTAGACTCTTTCACCCAATACTCTACAGAAAGTCATCTGAAAATTACAGAAAAAAGAGATAAAGAAAGTTGTCCTGACCACTGGGACATCTAACCTCCTTGCTGGTTCAAGTTATTTCTTGTAGTACACTGTCTTGTATTTTGTCAGTCTACTTTTAAACAACCCAAGCAATAAGCCTTCCACTTCTTCCCAGAGACACAACAAAAAAAGCCAGTAGATCTCAGAGTCAGGAATTTTTTTGCCGATATCCAGAACATTATTTTTGTTTTTTTTCCTTAGCACTTGGCCTCACGAACAAGTTACCCTGGCTGAGCTCAGCTCTGGTGGTAATATCTGTGCCCCCTCCTAGAATGCAACAAATGCAGCTTAGCTCTAACGTATTTCAGAGCAGTTTAGGGCAAATGAGCTTTTGTGCTAAAAGTGCACAGGTAAAGAGTTACTGTGGCTTTGCTGACACATGCTAATTTGTCAACTGATGTATGCCGTACATGTGTCCAAGTTTTTAAATCCATCCCTGATGTTCCCTGGTGTAAAACACCCCTGCAAATAATAACTCCGCTCCCAGGGCATTTGTATTAGCTGGGCACTTTAATTCAGTGCTTAGGCAGACTATACATAGTTAACTCTTAATCCTTTCTCATACATTGGTCCTTCCATCTGCCTCATCTCTTTTGCTGCTGGCTTCTGAATTTCCTGCAGTTTCCCCACTCTGGCGTTGGGGACCGCAGCACACTATTCCACATGCTCACATCGCAGCTGTTTATGAGCACATCATAAACAGGAGTTTAGTTTTAGGTATGAGCGTAGCTTTGAGTGACCTGAACAGGGCACTTTCCATATGTCTAATACTGATTCCACTAAGGGCAGCTTTTAATTTCCAGACTAACATATTGTGTATTGTTCTCCTAAAGTTTCCCCCTATCCTTTTAACAACTGCCTTTTTCAGAAAGATATGCATCTAGAGCTCTGTTGTTGTGTCTCAATTGTCTACAGATCACATATGATCAATGAAAAGCTCCTTGCTTTTCCCTGCTAGCTCTGCAAGCCTAACCTGGGATCTTTTTTTGGTTACACATCATTCCCAGGAATCTTGTTTCAGCCTGAACTCTATTATTAATACAATTAAGGTGAATTTGAGCTGGCGTGTAAAGTTTTCAAAAGCGCTTACATGACCTTAGAGGCTGGGGCTTATTTTCAAAAGTGACTTGGTGCACTCGGGAGCCTAAGTGAATTGATTCTCTATTAAACTGGTGCTCCATTATGATTTAAATGCTTTTGAAAAGGGAAGTTGGGGTTCCTTAGGCATTTCAGGCATTTCTGACAAGATTGCTAATGTTATTTAGGCGCAAATGTATCAGACCTCAGCTAGCACAGAACTGGGAAAGTACCATGTTTAATTTTCAAACTAAAATTTGAGTTTAGGGGTGTAATGCTCAGAAAACTTATGCTGGAAACTAAGACAATTTGATCCTGAAAGTGGTGAGAATAAACACGAAACCCTTAAGTTCTGTCTTATATATAGTCTCAGTATAAGTGACTGACACACACTGTGACAGCTACTGTAAATCCCCATTCAGGGATGCCCAGTGTAGCTGAAGGAAGCAACAGGACACAGTAACGAAGAAGAGACTCCATTATATTATAGGACATTTTATTTGAGGCTCTGGCATTTTTACTAGGTACTCGCCTTTGCTGTAATGGGCTACTTCTCTTTGTGGTTCCTAATGTGTTTTTATAAATATTTCTAGTAAATATGAAATCTTTAAAATATGCAAAAAATACAGCATAGACATGAAATGGCAATGTTGCCTGTAGCTATACTGATTTACTCCTGTTTGTCTTGAGTTTTGCCTGGGAATACTATCAAATGTCCTGAAATTGAGGTCAAGAGAGTTTTCTGCTTGAAAGTTTTATATTATGTCAACTAAATGGACTCTGTTCCTCAATCAAATTGCAATTATTAATAATTTTCTGTTTCTCAGTCATGTTCACTGTGGTTCGGTTCTTCATTGCTTATATTCTGTCATCAGAGAATGTTGTTCACTGATAGCTACTGAAATGCTGCTGCATGGAAGGTACATTAAGAAAAAGGTAAATGAGAAACAACCTTTAGCCCAAGTGGGCAAATTAATCTCCCACAAAACACTAGTAATTCCCTTGGAGTTAGAAGAGTTCACCAGTGTTATGTATAATTGTCTTGGAGTGGGATTCACGTCTGAACTCAAAGTACACATTATCCTACACTATTAGAGAAAAGAAACAAGTCCGTTAGTGACCCAGTCTTACCTTGGAGAAAGATATGAAGAACTACCTCACTTTAAACAGATCTATTTTTTTATTTAGTTTCAAGGTTTTAATTACACTCTCATCTCTGTATCAGTTCACACCAATGGAGAGAAAGTAGCAGAGGTCCAGAAGAATAAGTACTGCCATACTTTTGTAGGCAAACAATCAGTTCATTGAACTTGTGGTTCAAGATGAGAACTTTTTTTCAGATTTCTGCCTCTGCATGCTTAAACTTGCTTCCGATCTTATGGGGCACTCATTTCCCTGTGGTTAGACAGCTCCTAAAGCCAGCACTACTGCAGGAGCAGAAGCAGCGTGGCTGACAGGAGTGGGTCACCGCAGTCTGAGTGAGGGCAGGACGGGGTCTCTTGGCTGCGATGGGATTGCATCAGGCATAAACCAGGCAGGAGCTTGTCCTCAGATCTTTTGGGTTTATGTATTTTTAATCCATGTGATTAGGTGGCGTTGGGATGCCAGCCCCTCAGTTGTGATGCAGAGATCATTTGATTTTTCAATGATGTACATCTTTATAGTGGTTCTCAGTGTGTTTTTGTAATTAGGCATATTTAACTGTGCCTTGTTTTACTGCTGTAGGAAGAATCCCATTTGTCAGCAGTTTTAAGCTTTGCCAAATAAAGGCTTATTGGCAAACTGCATTGAGCACTCTGATAATAACCCAACTTTAGAAAACACACACCCTGCTGTGTTGTATTCAAGCCATGGTGCTGTTGAAATTAAAAGGGGAGACAATGCCTGCTTTCAAAAACTGGAGGTTCTTTGTATTCTAATAAAAGCCTAAATTAATGTTTTAAAAGGTTATTGCTATTTTTTACCAGCTAGCTGGCACTGTGTATAAATCTTATTTAGGCAAGGTCCTACATTATTTCACTGTTTTTAACACATCAGCCAGTATCATACTGCCATGGATAATCAGTTCCTGAAATTCATTAGTCCAACCCGTTAAATCCCTTTTGTTTAGCTTTAATAGCAGGATATTTCTGTGTATTCAGGAATCTAATATATGATGTACATTCTGACAACACCAGCAGGGACCACAAATATTTCTTACATAACCTAAAGGACATATGTTTGGCTTATGGCAAAAATAACCTCATCATTCCTGTGTTTCAGGTTGAGGTGTCCATGTGAGGTCCTTTTATAAGAGCAAAGTAATAGGAACGATGTATAATTTAATCTTGTTGGCTTTTAATACATTTCCTTCAGCTTTTAAAGAGTGCTCTAGGAAATGGAAAAACACACAGTCAGCTATGAAATTCTATGACACTGATGCAGTCAGGCTATAAAATATTCTTTGCATCTTAATTGCATTTTATATAGCCATATAACCTTGTGTAATTCTTAACTCTATAAATCCTAGCTCTGCATCCCGCTCTGGCAGCTCGGAGAGAGCGGCAGAGGAATGTTTCCCACAGTTCATTGTTCAGTTCGGTTGTGTGGGCAGAGCACAAACGTCAGGACTGTGCAGGGAACTTGCACTGAACTTTGCAAACTGCTTTTTGCAGACAAAGGATCCTCCTCGTCCCTGTGGATGAACCTGATCTCGCATGATGAGATCCATATCTGTGCTCTCCCCAAAACCAGTCGTGATTTGACAGCCAGGCAAATGATGGAGCCTGTTTTATGTAGCGTGCTTTACTTAAAGGTTTGGAGGACACTTTGGGGGAGAAGAGAAGGTAATTTTATTAGTGTATAACTGTTAGAACAAAGCAGGGCATGACAGAAGCTAAATACCTATCGGGTGAGAAATCAAGCCAAAGCCAGAATAATCTTTCAGGCACCACCAACCATGTGAAACACTGACATACTGCAACCGTGCCTGCAGTGATGCTGTACCCAGCAACACAACAGATGCACTTGCCAGTATTTTCTGCCCTCTGATCACCCTCTTCCAGTGAGACCTGCATCCCCAGCCAGTGCCACACTCACAGCTTTGCACTTGCTTCCCCACTGTAAAACAGAGGCTGAGACAAGGAGACCCAAATGCAGAGAAGGGAGACTGTGGTTTAGAAGTGAGGAAAACAGTGGGAGGATCATAAAACGATGATGGATGTGATCTGTTCAACTGTGTAGCTTATTTCTAATAATAGAAGGTTTTTTAGAATGGATAGACAGAGACATAACAGGATCCAGTGGCTGAAAACTGAAGCTGGATAAATTTAGATTAGAAATAATGCTCTGTCTACACTGCAGATTGCAGCACAGTGTTGAGATACATGAACGTCAAATGAGCTAATTCAGAGAGCAAAAGCCATCCAACAGCAGTGGCAGGGAGATCCCAGATTGATTTAGCTCAGTAGAATAAAAGAGCCTGCCCAGAGGTCTGTGCTACTGCAGCCCAGCCATTCCCAGCTGTCCAGCGACCATTTAACCTCACCAAGCACCCCAGTGCTTGACCCACGATCTGCAGTGGAGGCATAGCCCATGTCAGAGTACTCAAGAGCAAGCATAGCTAATATTGCAACATCTCATCGAGGAATGTTGAAATTAGGGAGTGGCATGCTGTGTCTCGCTTTGTACATAGATTTAGACAGATTTTACATTAGGGTCACCTTCTAGCTTTAGGAATTCTGCACAGCTGTGTAAAGTGGATGCTGCTGAGGACCTGTTGAGAAGTACTCGGGGAGGTCAAGCTATTTGCATAGTTGAAAGTTTCTGCTAAACCAGCTGATACTCAGAATTTCCATGTCATGGTCAATTTTGATATTTTAACATTTGGCTTCATTTTACTTCGGAAGACTTCTTTGGTTTCTTGTAGCACTGAAATTCTGTAATGCTTTTTTCTTTGGAAATACTTTCCATAAAATACATTGGCTTTGACAAATCAGCATTTCTGCAATGGAAAATTCTTTTTGACTGAAATTTCCAACTCCCCATCACACAGTTCCAGTCAAACCTCACGGGTTAATCTCCATGAAGTTCCACAGGACCACCCTCTGCAGGAGGGACTTTTACAGCCTCTTTTAAAGAACAAAAATAAAGAGGAACTGACTTTGGCCCAAAGGGATTAATTGGTACCCTTATTTCATTAGGTTATTTAAAGCAAAGATCTCATTAAACTTTCATTGGAATAATGTTAGACAAAGTCTGTAAGCTGCAGCTGTTGGGAAGAATTGAGAGGTCAGCAAGTTACCGGATGATAACAAAAAATAGTATTAAAGCCTGAGAGAAGGAGAATAGACGGAGAATAAAAGCGCACACTGGAGATTTGGGACCTTTCAGTTCTCCGGTTTTATATATGTTGGGTACGTGAGTGCTGATGTTCCATTTGCTCCGTGTAAAATCTGTTGAGCTAAGGAGGAGAAGCTTAGGAGACCTCACAAGCCTGGAGTGTCAAAATAAGACTAGGTTCTTCTCGTGGTTCATCACTGAGGCTGTTTGGCTCTCTCTGGTCTAATTAGCTGCTGTGTCAGGGATGATTTATGTTCTCTTAGTTCACCCTGTTGAAACCACTCCACGTATATCTTGCAGCACTAATGGATTGGTCTTGGCACCCCCAAAGTAACCGCGTGCACGTTGGGGGTGAGACCAGGACAGCGTGGTAGCACAGGGAAGAGAGCGGTGTAAACCTGAACTCCACATGCCTTGCATCACTTGCAACCTTTCTGTTTCTGAAGCTGGTTTTTGGTATTTATTTTGTATTAGACATCTGGAAATTCAATTAGAAAGCATTTACATTGGTTTAGCCTGAGGAAGGGGTGAATGATGGTTACTGCCTGGTTGGTTTTGGTTAGTTTTGGCCCACTTTCTGTGCTGTTTGGACCCATGTAAAGCAGTGTTTGGACTGAAGGGGTCAGACTCCATACAAACAGCCTTCTGGGGTCACTGTTGCCATGAGATGACAGGTCCACAGTGCAGCTGCTTTGCATTCGAGGGAATGCCCAGTCTGCACTGAAGCCCTAGAACGCATCAGCCAGGGTGCATTGCCGGCAGTCAGGGTGCCTGAGTTCCCATCACAGTCCCGTGGCCCCATCCTTCCCCTTGCCTGTGTCCTCCTTCCCCTCCTTGTCCTTCTCTGTGGTGGTCTGGGCTGTGCTTAGACTATCTCAGAGGGTCATCAAAGCCCTGGGCCCACCTGCCCAGGTCCAAGGCACCCAAATGCATCCACATGTGACTGGGGCAGCTGGTCTCTCCCCTACAACACCCTGTTCCCAGAGGGCTTACACAAATGTGACCAGGGACAGTTTGCATTTGTGAGGATTCAGGGAAAAGAACGGTTCAAAATGCTGTTCTGTTTCAGCATCATCTGCCATCACTGCTTGCAGTAAGCAAAGTAGCTTATCATCAAACAGCTAGAAAAGTCAGACTGAAGCCCTAAGAACTGAAGTTGAATTGATTGTTCTTCCTTTCTGGGACAGGAATGCTAACGGTGTCATACTTTGATGCTACTAAATGGACTTAATGCTTAGCTGCTTCAGCCAAGGAGAGCTCTGCTTCTTTCCCTTCCCCTGCCTGTGCCCCCCACCGCTCCCCTTCTGTTGGCACTGACAATTTTCTGCCCCCACCAGCAAACCTGTTCAGAAAGCTAAATCAGCAGAAAAGTAACCCTACAGGAATGAGCAGAGAGCCGTCAGCTGGCTCAGATCTCCAGCCCAGCTCATCTCAGTCCAGAAAAATGCCAGTGCACATGGAAGAGTGGGAGGAGAGGAGCAGGACCATTTTCAGTGGCGGCTATGCTTTAAATCAGAAGAGTTTCCCTACAGAGCCACAACCTAAAACTTGAAAATGCCAAGATGGGTACCCTGCTCTTACTAAGCCTCCTAGGCTGTCTGTCAGTTCCCACCCTAACAGCTGAGACATCCTACATGCTCTCCTGCAAGCCCCTTGCCTGTAAGCCCCTGCAGCAGCCAGCACATTAGCAGATCCAGTCTGCAAGATTTCTTGGCTGGGGGAATATTCCTATTTCTACTTGCTTTTTTTGTATACTTACATTGCATTGCAAATGCTGATTGTGTTTTTCTCTGGAGATTATAAATCCTAACAAAGTACACTGAAATCATCAAGCTCTTTCAGTTAGTGGTTTCTGGCCAAAAGAATTTTGGTTTTTTCTGTAAGTGAGGTTACAATCGGCACTTTAAAGTTGGCAACTGCTGAAGACCTGTGTAGTATCACTGAAAAAGGAATAAAGTAGTCATCAAGAAAAGCAGGGAAATCTGACCTTTATCAACCAACACCTCTTCCGTAGCCTGTACGTACATAGAGCTCAGACTCTGGATTAGGTTACCACAACTTCAGTAATTGTGCTCTTCTGATTACCAATGATAACTGTCCATGTGCACACTCTCAGTTCCTGACAGATACATGGAAACGTGACTTAGCATAACCCGCTGTCATTGAAGTACTATTTAGGTTATGATTACTTGAATTATATCCCATTTGCTAAGGACTATTAACACATGTGCACACACAAACAGACACACGCGGAGTTGCCATGACTGAGCTGACACATGCCAACATATCAAGCTGCAGGAGCTGAATTATGTATGAGTCTGAACTCATATGGATATATTCTACTGGAGGAGAACCAGCACATCTGTACTGGGTCTAACAAAATTGAAGGAACTGCTCCTGAATTGAATTTTGGTACCTCAGTCTGTTTCTTTTATGAAAGAGGAGGGTAAGGACTGACTTTGTTAGTCTTGTGTGTTGCTGCATGAGGTACCACAGATGAGTAGAAAGCCCTGCAGCCACACAGACAGAACTAGATTGGGCTTTAGTAGCTGGAAGCTGAATTCAGACAAATCAGTCTACAGGTTGAGTGTGACATATATGTACATATATATTGATCTTTATGAATTTACCAATGAACGTGTATCGACAGAGGGTCAAATTCTTAGTTGAATTATAATGAATTGCAATTCCATTAATTTCAGCTGTTCCCTGACGTATCTGCATCTGTCTCACAGTTATTAATATCTTGGTTCTTCAGGAACAGACTTGCTTACTCTATTGCCCTTGAAAAACAATCCTTGTCCTTGATGTTAGCTCTGTTTCACCTAGACTGAAGCAGTGAGATTTGCAGGTTAACATACAGTGTGTTCCCAGAAATGCATACGGCCGGTAAGTATGCGTGTGTAAGGCTCACAGAGCTCACTAGAAAATCTTCCTTCTATCAGTCCATCACACATGACCAATACTTGCCTCTCTTCTAGGTTTTTACTTTATGCAGGGTGGTGGTAGAAGATATTTTTAGTATGTTTGAATAAATAGAGCTTATTTCTGTCTTCAGGGTTTCGGTTTTATCTCAGAAGATTTGTACACAGGACTTGAGATAGTCCAGCAGGAAAACGGAGAATGCCTTTGTCCAAAGTTCCTTCGTGTTTGCTCCTCTAGCAGTTGCACAGCCAGAGCCATCATCTGGACAAGGCACATACACAGACCTTCAGTTTCCATGTAGATGGTGAATTGGCAGTTCTTTAAGACCAAGTGTGTTTCTCCAGGACCAGTGCCCTCTGCGGGGCTACTCCAGTCCTGGTCCCCAGTGCACCACACTGTAGGGTTGCAGAAGGCTCTGCCCACTGTGGGGAAGACAACCAAAGGGTAGCTCTGACATTTCCCTCGCCTTTTTTTTTCCTTGATGGAGAAAGCAGAGCACTCACGAGTCAGTTCCTCCATGTTGCCAACCTCGGTCACTCTTAAATCATTAATTTGGCATGCAACATCATGTCGTTTGGGGCTGTTGGGGTTTTTAACTCTGTATCTTTTGCATCCTAGGTTGTAGGAGCTTTGGGTGCTTTTCTTTCATAGCTCCCAGTTTAAACAGGCAGTAGGTCCATGTTCAGCAGCAGTCTCAGCTGGACTGTATCTTCAGATGTAAGGCAGCAAACTGGGATCTATATGTAGGCTGGAGTTTGTGATTTCTTCAGCCACACTTTGATTTCCTGGCTATTCTTCTGCTCCCTAGCCTAGCTTATGAAATGTTTGGGTTTATAACCAACCTATAGACATTATAAAAAGACATCCTGGGCAGAGTTTATGTGCTTTCTTGTACATTACAGTCAACCAGAATTTCAAATACACCAAAAAACTCTACTTGCTATACTTTTAAATAGCATTAGAATTGCCATTTTGCCATTTTGCTACTATGAATCATTAGACTCCAGCAATGTAATGCCCATTGGATCATCCAGTTAAGTTCCCAATCCGTGTCAGATTGTTCTTTACAAATATTTCCCTTGTACGAGGTCTTGCATTCAGTTTACTACGTCATAGACTTTCCACTGCTTCCCTTGGAAAAGTGTGGATCAAGAATACTAGGAAACATCAAATCACATTGAATATGTCATTCCAGAGTGTAAACAAACAAAGTTAAAAATAATTTGAGGACCATGTACAGTGGAAAACTTCCACTTCCAAAAAAACTACCAAACAGTTATTCTAAGGGAGCCCTTGCACAGTTGTAGGTTTTTCTTTGTCAGGGATTTTTATTTAAAATTAAGGTGAGAAAGAATATGCTAGAAGCTCAGAATAGCGGTTTCTCTTGGAGAAATAGAAAATAAAGCAGAGCTGTAGTTGTGCTGCTTGTTTACATGTTATCCTCCCTTATTGGCAAATAGTTATAAGCAGAATCAAATGATAGATACCTGCTGTGCTGAATTCCACCGCTCTGATTTAGTTACACTAAGCATGGAGGTTTTGAGTCTGATTTTTAAAACTGTCAGGCACCAAATGGCATGCTTCACATTAGCCTGCAGTTCTGTACCTAATTTGCATTCAGTTATGCAAATTAAACATTTGACTTGAGTAATCACACACAAATCGGCACGTCTGATCATTTGCACACAAGCTTATTCACTTCATTTGCTCAAATAAGACATATACTCAAACTAAGTAGACAGCTTAGTCCCTAACCATTTTAGAAACCAGCTTCAGTATTTCTGAGGCTGATAATGTAGTTTCTTAATAGGGCAGCTGCAAGCAGTTAATAATATAGGCATCCTTTAATAAAATTTACCTTCTGCATGCCTTTAGAATCTGCTAGAGATGGACATAAGGTTCCCTGAATGCATGGGAAGTCGAATGCATGGAGGTTTGTTAAAGCTGACCTTCAGTTGAATTTTTGGCTGCTGGTATGTTAAAAGCAAGTAGGAAAAAATAACCCTGAGGACTAGTTAAGCATGCTCATAGAACATAACCTGGGTTGGGCAGCTTAAGCAAAAAGTGCATCTACACATATGCTAGTTAGAAATGTGCAAATTTAGCATTTTCCTGCAGTAAAATAAGCAAAAAATAAAATTACTTCTGTACCTAAATATTCATTCTGTCAGTAGCATTCCTCTGTTCCAGGAGGTTGCAATAATATGGACTGCTATCTGATGAAAGAAGATCAGCTTTTGGAAGAAATGTGAAATTATTTAGCAAGTGAAGCAGAAAGTGGGGGTTCAAAATATTTTAAATACATTCAGTTCTTCAGGGAAAACTGGCTGTTGGCACAGGCACAGAAAACTGCCTTTATACACTAATGCTCAATAAATATCTCGTCTATGAAAAATGCATTTGATAAGCAAGGTCTTTTGAAATTAAGAAGGTTTTATTATTTCTTTGTGTGCAAAATTGGAATGTAACCGGTTCCTGCAAATTAGATAAATAAGCAGTTTAGGAATTAATCCTAAGAAAAGATCCAAAGAAAATAATATTATTCTCCTGAAGTTGCCATAGGGCATACCACAACTGCCCACTCAGGTGGTAGAGTACCAAAGCTGCCTGCCTACATGGTGACTTCTGAAGGACTATGAAGGCTGTTTGCCATAGGTAGACCATTTCTTGTGTTACATTCAAAACTGTTCAGGTAGATGAGGAAGGCTCGGACACATTAGCTGAAGGGAGCTCTGTACCGAATTACAGGAAGTTGAAGTCCCCCCCTAGCTGTAACGGTGCTGAGATCTCTGCCTCTCTGTATATGCTAGGATGCTTTGGGGCATATTCACAAGCCTTTGATACCCAAGGAAATGGGATCTCAGGAGCATGAGCTGTTGCTTTCAGGCACCATCATGAGTTAGTTATTGCTTTAGCTAACCCATCTGCATCCCTCTTGGTCCAGTACGTTAAGTCCATGGTGGTCAAGATGGCCTGATTCTGGCCAAAATAACCCATGGTCAGGAGAGGAGTTGCTGAGGTCTATGTAAGGCATCTTTACTCACAAACAGACTTTTGCCCAAAAGGTCCCAGATGGTCACAGCAGTGACAGACAGGCCAAGAAACAGTGCTATCTCCCCAGCATCCATCCACGCCATGCCACACACCTTCAGGGAGAGTGTGAGGCTGCAGGGAATATTTAGAGGGCCTCAAATGATAAAAAGCCATAGTGTATGAAGCAAACCTGCAAGGTAGTTTTTGTTGGCAGGAGTCAGCAGGCCCTGAGTGTTGCTTGACTTCGGAGGAGGCTGTGAAGCTGCCTGGCGAGAGGCATGCCCCGTGACCTCAGACTAAACAGCCCCTTTACAAACAATGCCGGCGAGAGATAAGTTTTGCTTTGTTTTGGCCCCTGCATTAATTGCGATTAAAAATAGAGCCCTCAGCAGCGGCAAGGAGCAAAACAACTGCGGCATTGTTAGCTTTATCAGGAGAAACGGGGAGCGCAAAGGATGAAAACATGAGGCAAGCGGAGGGACCGGGACTAGAAAAATGATGTCAGGTCCAAGGACCGGGTTGGGCTAGGCCACCCGTCCCCCCTGGGTCAAGCTACTTGCTCATTTTTAGTGCAGCACACTACTATGTTTTCCTCCATGCTTTCTGTTTAAATGAAAGCTTTAACCTGTCATTATTTGGTAGCTGGAGATGACAGACCTGTTCTTAGATCATCCATTCCCTGCTTCCAGTTCAGGATTACACAACTACAACTAAATCATTTGTTGTTCTCAAAACTTAAGCACTGGAAGTAAAATCTCAGCCCCACTGGGATTTCCAATAACAACATATCCACCAGTTTCAACAGATTACACCCAAGGGAAATAACATTCCAGCTTATTCTGAAAGTCACGGCTGTGTTGTTCTCTAAAAGGTGAAGTCTGCAGCACCATGGATTCAGCCTTGGAGCTGCGTAGGGAGATGCTTCTGACAAACCAATGCTTACATTTTCTAGTGGTTTGTTTCAACGCTGTAATGGATAAATTTGGGCTTAGTGATGAGGGAGGAATTTGGAAGCTTCCTTTTAAACAGTATGGAATAGAATCACCCATGTCTGCAGAAACAGCTCCCTTCATTAGCATTTGTTAGTGTTTGTTATATTACACCAGCACCCAATGATCTCTACCACATGAAAGCTCCATTTTCCTGGCTGTTATATGAACGTATATATAACAAATGACATTTGCAGGCCAGAAGACATGAGACCTTAAAAAATTTCCTGTATTCCTTTTCAGTGTATTTTCTAAATACTCACCCCCAAACTGAGAGCAGTTTGAGATGAACAGAGCTAGCAAAAAAAAGCAATTCTTCATTTCATTTCATACACACATAAAAATGTTGTGATTTAAATCTCAGAGCAAGCACAAATAAGTCTGGACTGGCTAAGACCAAACATTTGTCTGGTTCTCTATGTGGTCACTCTTTGTGGTCATTAGTAGAACATAATAACCAGATAAGCATATGTTAGCCTTCCCCAGGATGCTCTCCCAGCATCCAGCCATCTTTGGCTAAGCATCAGTGTATTTGCATTTAATAGTTTGAATGGATTTTTCTTCAATGAATTTATCCAGTTGCTTTCTGAACACATTTAAACTTACAGCATGCATGACATCTTGCTAAAAATAGCTCCATAGCTGTGCCTCACATAAGGACCTCCTTGTCTGCTTTTACCTTGCCATGTGCTCCTTTTACATGATGTCCTCCAACTCTTGCATTCGAAGATTCATCGATCTCTGTTCACCTACTCCATGCAACATGTTTTATACATATGCATCATATTCCCCCTGAAATTTTTCCTTTCCTGGGCTGAAAATCTTAGTCTAATTAACTGGTTCCTCTATGGAAGCTGTTGTTTTCCCTTTGACTGTCCTTTTTGCCCTTCTCTGTATATTTTTCTTTTTACTGTATTCTTGAGACAGGGGGTGGATTTAAACAGTGCTAGCTTGATGTGACTTTGCTTTGCTCTCTATTCCTTTGCTGGCATTAGGCTTGCTGTCTGAGCACTTGCACTTTGGAGCACTGAGATGGTGTTTATAGCACTGTCTATTTTGACCTTGGGATCTCATTCCCAAGGCCTAAGACTGAGTTTAGGGCCCATCACTGTAGGTAGAGTAAGGACTGTTTCCTATGTGCTGGATTTTTTATTTGTCTATATTGAATTTCATCTGCTCTTTTATCACCTAGTTACTGGTGATCTCCCTTCGCTGTGAAAACTGATAATTTGCTTTTACCCTTCCACTCTGGCTTTTAACCAATGTGAAGAGCTTCCCTCTTACCCCATAACAGCTTAGTTTCTTTAAGCATCTCTAACAAGTGATTTTCCTGAGCACCTTTGGGCACAAGCTTTCCAGTTAAGCTACGTCAACTGAATTCTTCTTGTTCACATGCTTGTTATCTCCTTCAGAAAACCTTACTAGAGTTGTGAAGTACAATTTTCCTTTACAAAAATTGAGCTGGACTTCTCCAGTATATCCTATTTATCCAGGTGCCACCTAAAGCTATTCTTTAGAGTTTTTTTATATGTACATTTTGCCTGGTATAAGCATTTTCACTAGAACCTTTTTAAAAATTGGTGCCATATTTGCCACCTTCTAGTTTTCTGATGCCAAGATAATTTTCAGCCAAAAGCTGCACACTATAGTTAGCAGTTCAGCTGAACTGAGATAAAAGTAGAAAAAATATAGATCTTTTTGTTTCCTGGAAAAGAGTTTAGTTTTGCAAGATTCTGAATGACCTGGCATTTTAGTTTGCTGCTAATGTCGACCCATAACTTTTAGTGATTATCTGCTAGTTTATCTTTTCACTATTTGACAAATACTGTGATAAAGGACACTTGGCCAGTCAGAGAGTAGAGAGGCTGACCTGTGCTGAGAGCACTGGGAAACCTGAAATGAAATGATGAACACAAAAAAAGGAACAGTAAACCTGAAACAAAGTTAAATAAAAACTAGCATAAAATAGAAAACTTGGAAAGAGGCAAAATAAAGCACTCAATTTTATTTTGAGTCATTCTCAACATTTTTCCATTTCAAAGAGGTCACTCAGTGAAAACACAAATTTGCTGTAAATGTTTCTACCACTGTTAGAACTGAGCTTGTAAGAAAGCAGCGTTGCAGCAGTATCTGTTACTCATCGGGGTTGTTGCATATTTAAACTGACGTAGGACTGCACTACAGAGGCTGGAAACGTTAAATAACGTGCAAGTTTGTGTTTCCTTGTGAACATAATTGCCTGACCTCTACAGCAGATGCAATTTGCCAAGATTTTCTTAACAAAGGCAGTGACCTTAGTTTACTACATCGTATGAATGTATTCAAGCTTTGGCACTGGTGTATACTGCATTCCCTTTCTTTCCTCTGCAGTTTTGACTATTGTTTAACTCACTCTATTTACTTGAGGCCCAAAAGAACCGGCACAAACTACCTGCCCCTCCACACATATTGATTAGGCTGGTATTGAATTACAGTTCCTTGTTTTAAGAAGTTTTGTCAGTGTGCAGTCCTGCGGAGCGTTGTTTATGAAATAAGGCTGTTACGAGGTCAGAGGACTAGCAGCCCCGTGGGATGGTAAATAGCATTGCAGACCATGTACTGTTAATTATTTAACATGTCTTCAGATGAGTGATTTGAACTGAACTGTCTCATCTTTCACAGCTAAATAGTGAAGATGACTCAAAAGCTTTTATGGCCTAAATCATCTCGGGTAATTTACCTCTGAAAATTGAGACAGTAAAGAAACAGAAAAAGAAGTTGGGTTTCTTACAGATGTGAATAATTTTCCCTTTACATTCCCTTTCCTTACCAACCACAACACACCCAGCTCCTCTATGCCCTCTAACATCCTCACCAGGTAAAAGACGTTGGATGCCAGCTGGGTCAATTTGTAACTGTGCCAGCCTCTGCTGAACAAATACAGCTGGGTTCAACCAGCACCTTCCTTGTCTGTGCCCCAGGTTGGATGTTCTCCTCTTCCCAGCTGCTAGTTTTCATGCAATGTGTAAGAGCTTTGCTTCTCTGAGACTCCTGCCAGTCTGTCAGATCTAACTGGAATTGTCTCAGTGTTGGCAGGGAGAGGGAGCAAACGCAAAGACCCCAAGCAACCAAAACTCCAGTGGCATGGTGCTCTTCCATGCTTATTGTCTCTGGAAATCAAGTATCTCCTGTGCAAATCATCCAGCCAGGAACATGCTATTTTAATATAACCATCATACTTAAAAGTAGATCATAACATGGGTGTGTCCTGCAAAGACTCACTAATGACAAACTAATTCACATATGAGCTGCCCCTTAAAACTTGAGGGCAGTGAAGACCTGGCTCCACAATACAGGGAAACAACCTCTCTGAGCCTGCCATTCTTTATTCCTTTGCTTCATTCACTCTTTCGTTCATCTTTAGTTCTTGGGGATCTTGCTGCAGATCTCTTCCTTCAATGTTTTCTGTTCTCCAATATTCCTCAGACTAAATCATACACTGTCACTCTTCCCTTCCTCATTCTCTCAGATGGCTCATTCCCTTCTTTTTCTATGTCATTTATATTGTTCCTTTTCCTTCCTCATCCAGCCTTCCAATCATCTTTTTTCTCTCTGCTTTTCTACCTGTTATGTTTCCTTCTCATCTTTATCACCCTGTTTCATCATTTACTTTTTTATTCTCCATCCCTTATTCCTCTTTGCTGCCTTCTACTTGAACTGCACCATACCTACATGAACTCATGCCTTCTAAAATGCAAGTCAACCATATTGGTCAGAAAGAGAAGTGGAGGCAAGCAGGACTGCTTGAGTGGGCACCTTATAACTCAGCCTTAGGTCTTCCAGGGGAGTTTAGACAGCTGCTCAGCTTTGACACATAATTCCCATTGATTTTGAGTAGGATTCAGGGGCCTAAATCCCTCTGAGTCTCTGGTCCTAGGTCAGCAACATTATCCATCCCACATCACAGCCACTTAGCAAGGCCCACCAATGTGGTCTCACAAAACTTAAAGCTATTAATGACAGAAGTGGACAGTGTATGTGGCCACTTTTCAGTGTGCTCACATCACCTGCTTCCTAATTAAACTGCAGTTGTGCTGATTGGTGGGGATGTGCTTACACCTGAAATCATAGAAAGCTGCTGGGGGAAGAGACCGAGAGGGGAAAAGGACAGAGCAATATGGAAACCTAGGCACTGTGGTGATGTAGGACTGCCAGTTTGTGTTGCCAGGTTCTCAGGACAATTAAGTCTCTACTCACATTCTTCTCCCTTATGCCCTCTCCAACGCTACAGCAAGGAGAACTGAAGGAAACTGTGAGTAGGAAGGCAGATTTTCCAGTCCCCTTTGTAGGAATGACCCACTTAACAGATGATACAATAAGGGTATTTACTCTTTTTTTGCCGCTTCCAGTAAGGGATGTTCAAAAGCAAAATGCCCATTCATTGAGATGCCCAGTGTCCAAATTGGCTGGCACAAAAGAGCTAATCTTGTCCTCAGCAATCCTATTTGTTCAGGTGCAAAGCTAGTGCCTGCAGTAGCTACCAATCTAAATACAGATGCTGGGGCCTAAAAAAATGAAAAAAAAAAAAAAGAGAAAGAAAGACCATTTCAGACAAACCATAGTGAGCCCAAGCAAGTTTCAAGTAAATTAATTGTGGAACAACACAGTGTATGATTTTGGCCTCCTAAAATGGAACATATTCCTTATAAAATGGGCCTGCTGTGCAGCTCTCTGACATTTCCAAGTGAAACAATAGGACCACTAGGATGGAAAGTCTGCAGGAACAGCAGACAAGGAAAGGAAGTTTAGGTTGAACAAGGGTTTTGTTCATTTTTACAGCCCCTAGAGGAAGAGCAGCGCTGTACAGAAGCTGTTAATGATGGGCTGAATTGGATGGCCAAAACCAGTGCCAAGATCTAAATGTGGTTTTACTCCAAACTCCTCCCCAGCTGTCCAGATACCCTGCAGAATTTCCAGCTGGTGTGAACCCCACAGGCTTCTTGGACTAGCAAAAAAAATGGGTGGGGGGCAATCCTGTTCATGGTTTGCATGCCACCTTCTCGCTTGATAAATGCAATTCACTTGCATGAAATAGCAAATCATTAAGCTTTGTCTGACAAACTTGCAAGTTGACCTAAACTCTTGGGTTGTAGGAAGGAGCTGTGCTGTGCTGAGGGCTTGCTCAGGTAACTATGGCAACTCTGCTTCTCCGTTAGGCTTTGAACGAACTGTTCTTAAGTGAAAACAGCTTCAGCCTACCATCACTGTTTAATAAATAATCCGCCAGCAGAGGAGAATTCAGGTTCAGAGAAGCTGTGCTTCCTTTCAACTAAGAGCTGGAAAATGCAAAAGTAAAATTCAGCAAAGCCATTTGCAGAATTTCCATGACATGACTTTGTTCCTCCGGCATGTAAACAAATCCCTCACGCACACCCCCAGGGCTTGGCAGAGGGGTACAGGGCTCAGGGACCTGCTCCTTGCTGCTAGTTTCCCAGCAGGTAAATGCAGAAATGAAGCTCACAAAATGCTTTTGCTCGTAATCTCCCTGTTGTACTTCAAGTCATTTCTAAGCTGTGTGTCATCATTTTAGATCTACATGAGCAAAATGAGATGTTTCTTTGTATTAGGCAGTGAGGGAAAGAAAAGAAGAGAAACCTTTTGAAATTTGTCATTCAGGATCAGCAGGGTGAGATTCAACCTGCATAGTTCTGTGATATGTCAAAGTGCATGGGGGTCAGAAAATAACACAGTTCCTGAGTGGGAATGATGTTTACAGGCTTTTCTTTTACAAGTTTGGATTCTGCCAGGGACATTACATGAGAACTTACAATTTGTTCTTTATAACTATGAGCCATTTTGAATAGTAGCCAGGCAGTCTGGGCCAGGTTCTTCTTTTAGGCTCTGATGCAGCAAGGACCGGCCTCGGGGCCTGATACGAGTTTTCTGTTGAGTTCAGTCTGAGTTGGTTTAATTGGGCATCTCACAGGCATAAAGGTGAGCCATCTTGGTCAATGGTGGCCTCATTTCTCCTGCCTCTCTCTGCAGTAGGGTGAAGGAGGGATGGCCAAACGAGCTTGTCCACGCATTTTGAAGCCTGAGGCATTTCTGTCCCAGCACGTCTTGTAGATGGTTGTATGACCTCTCCTTCACAAGAAAGGGGGGGCAGCACGATATATTCAGCAGTGTTGTCAGATACATAGAAGAAAGCTTCTGGGGCCAGCTAAGCATCTTCCACGGAGAGGGAGTAGGTCTTACAGATACCTAACAAGATCTAAAGTACCTTTCAGATCTAAGCGTTTCAAAACTTGCCTTAGCCCAATCTCCTGACCAGCAAGGAGAGCTCTCACCCCACCTGTGACCTCCTTTCTCTCTATCCATGGGCATCTTCTCTGCAAGGCAAGAAAAGGCACTGAGGGCCACAGTGTGCCCTTTCTTCCCTCCCTGCCCTCTCACTGCGTGAATCCCATCCAAGTTTGCCTGCCAATATCCACGGGTGTCTGCCAGCACAAACAGTGGCAGAGGGCCACAGAGGCTGCAATTCCATTTATGAGGAGAGGAACAATAAGAGATCAGTTTGGTCCAGAAAACATATGGAAGTGGCCAAAATGGAGGCATGACAAAAGCAAAGAGAAGACCCACAGAAATAGCACCTGTATGGCCCCTTTGAAACACTACAGAACCATGGTAGGGTCACCTCTGCATTCCCTAGCTCCACAGCCTGGGTGGAGGACAGCAGTTTGGATCCTCTGAACGTGGTCCCAGAGGGATGCAGGGTCCAGCTTCATCAAGGAGAGCCATCTGCCTCAGCTTTCCCCACTGCGTGTGAAGACACTGAAGCCATTGGGAGCACCAGGCAGGAATGGGACCTGGTCACCACCCCAGGGCAAGCCAGGGGCAATGCCAGGATGAGTGGGATGGATGAGGAAATGGAAGAAAATGTGTTTCCCTACGCAAAACCCCAAGTCTTCCACCCTGTCACATCTCTATTTTCTCAAGATCTGCTGGATCCTGAGCTGAAGATTAAGGCTTGCAGGCTCATAGACACTATCTGGTTATTGTCTATGAGGCTGGGATGTGAAGTCATTAAAAATAACTCCTCTTGCCACTACCCAAATAACTCAGTAGGGTTGAGTGACTGTAACCTGATTTGGCCTTTTGTCATTCTGAGTGCTGCTGTTACAAGGCTGCAGTTTTGTGATTTGTGGAGAGCAAATTCCCCTCCAAACAAAGGCCAAACCAGAGCCAGGGCCTCGTACACATCTCCGGGAGAGCAGGGTGCGGTGGCTGTGCCCGGGTCCTCTCCGAGCTGAGGCAGCCCTGAAACCACTGTGTTTCTGGGGAGGCTATGTCACTGGGGATGGCTGAGCACCTTCCACCAGGAGAATCGCCTGGAGTGACGAAGTGAAGGTTTATCACTGCCATCTATCAACATTTGGGCAAAGTGTACCTTTGTAGGTGAGATAAAGTTTCCACTCCTGACTGAAAAAAGAAGGGGGAGGAAATGGAGAGAGGTTCAGAGCCTAAGAATCCTAATGCTTAGATGTCTTAATTAAAGGTAAACTTTACTTTGGGGTGGCTGTGGTTAGAGCAGCAGGCAGAGACCTGACAGCACAGGCTAAACACAGAGAAAAAAAGCTTTTTTTTTTTTTTTTTTTTTTTTTTTGCCAAGCATTCACTTTGGCCTCAGTCTGAAATGGCTTTGAAACTGCAGACACCTTTATGTAAATGTTCTTAATAAAGAAAAAAAAAAGTCCGCTGCGGGACATTTGTAATCCTTCTGATTTAGTTGTTTTAATAACGTGTGAGTTTATCTTGGAAGATGGTGGCTGACCTGGAATTAAAAGTATGACTCTGCCAATGTAAGACTAAAAGCCCAGACAGAAGACTTAAATATAATAGTATAATATGCGTCTGTATAGATATATATATACACACATATATAGACATATATATGCATGTGCTATATAAACACATCTCTGAATAATCATAAACTCCCTGTAAAAATTATTTCAGCCCAAATTAAGGTGTAGACAACATCTGATTGGCTCAGACACTACAGAGTGGTGCCCCATGATATATATTTATTTCCTATTCTGGTGTGGTTAATTGGGTATTTCAATTTAATTACCACAGTCAATAGCACTTTCAGTTGAGTATCTTAAGTGTTCATTTAATTTACTGTAGATTTAATAAGGCAGCAGTTGTATGTTAAAGCTGTTAACCATCTGGATGGGCTGCAAGGCCCATCTCTTCACTTGGGTAGCTGGGGCCCGATCCAAGACACACTGATGTCTACAACAGTCTTTCTGTTGACTTCAGGAGCTCTAGACCTGGGCTTCTCAGGGAGCAGGGAGGTAGGCAAATGCCTCTGGCTCTGGGCTTCCTGGCTGGGGTGTGTGAGGGAGGTTTCTTAAGGTGCCATTTCTCTTCTGTAGTCAATTTCATGAAGTTGTAATGGCAGGAAGAGCAACTCATGACTCCAGGCTTGGTAGTTGTGAACTATGAGACTGACCCATTTGGGTTAGGATTTTAAGTGAAATTTCAAGAGGCTTCTCACAGGAGAAGGCCACAAGCTGGGTCATACCTAGGAAAAATTAAAATAAACACAGCAATTTGACAAGCCTCATGCAACTGAGTGATCTATTTTACCGCTGTCACTAGGTCTAGCAGAGCTGTTCATCCTCCCTTCACCTCCTATGAGTTACTAGCTCATGCCATGGGTCAGGAAACATGCAGGTCTGCAGGTTTTCAGATCACTAACATACTGGGGAGCAAAAAGAGGCAACCAGCAGATAATCAGCATTGCCTCTCTTGATTTCAGGGGATCTCTTAAACAGGAGCATGGTTTATTTAGGTAAAGGATGATATAGCATAGGGCTGTGATTGTAGGGTCTGGATGTAGGGTCTGGACTTTACGGCCTGGGGAACTGCCTATCCTATCTTCCTGCACAGTCCTACTTGCTAAGCAGGCTTTGGTAAAATGTTTAAATACCACAGTATTGGATATTTTAGAGATATGCTAGTGCCTAAAGATGCTGGCAGGTAACTGGGATTTTCAGCAACACTTGGATCAGGAGTGGCGAAACATGGTGTGTACCAATGTCCTCACCACACAGACCACATGCCTTGGACAGATGAGAAGAACTGGGAAAAGGAGAGGGGATATTAGGCAGAGGATAAGTAGCCAGGTTCCACAGCTCTGCCATGGGACAAGCAGGAGGAGCGTGTTTTCGGGGATCCTAGAGTAGCCCATCAGTGCAGGCCATGGTGACCCCGTTGCTTGCCTCTTCCTCCAGTCAATGACTGGGTTTATCCAGCAACCCCAGTCACATACTGCCAGTTATATGATGTTGCCCAGACCCAGGGCCATAGATGGCCAGCTGGCAAGCTGCACACAACATAGGAGCCACAGATTCTTCAGGGCTGCGGACTCCCATGCCCCCCAGGCTTGAAGCCAGGCTGTATTTAAAAATGAACAGCAGAAACATCGGCAGGAACAGAACTCCAGCACATGAAATCAAGTGGAGGGAAATTCTTCTGCTGCAGAAAGTAGGCAAAAGGCAACTGGAGATGAATAGGCTGCCTGACAGTTGGCAGACATACAGACTGTCTGCCATAGATGGTAATATAGGCACTGCAACTATTATGGCATCTAAAGTAAAAAAAGCAATAAAAAGCTTTAACCTCTGCTATCCGGGAAAACAAACAGTGGCTTCAGATGCAGTTGGTGGAGAGAAGCCTTTGCGATGCTTCTAACAGGCAAATAGTCTAGAAAGCTCTGCTGAGCTGTGTTTGGGATTAAGGACTAGGAGTGCCTGGGTTCGTGCTTTATTTGTACTAGTTACACAGACAGTTTTAAAATTTTTATTACTGCTGTTATTATAGTGATATTGCTATCACTACTGTTACTTTCTTAACACATCAAGGGAGCCTGGACAGCCGCTCTTTATTTCTTACGTGAATGCAAACGACGTTTAGATTTTTGTGGAGATCAGACACCAGACACATTCCTACATTCTTGTCCGATGTTCAATATTTTTCCATGAGTCAAGGAGAACAAGAATGGGCATATTGTGTAAATGCAAAACTCTGCCTTTTTAAACTGACACGATGAATTTCAGCCCTGCCTCTTTGTCTCTCTCCTCCAAGCAGGGGCTTTTCAGCCTGCCAGATTTTGTTACTTACTACCCTTGAAAAGAGAGGGAGGGAAAAGTCAGCCCTTGTTAATTCATTGTCCCAGTTACCTAGCAGTGCTGTGTCCTTAAGGATTGCTGGGTTTTTTTTGCTGTCTGAGATGGTGAAGAGCTGTTGCTTTTCTGCCAGCTCCATTGTGTTCCCTTAGTAAAAGCCTGCAACACTAGAGGCACTTTAAAAAGAAGCAAGGAGTCTGTTGCAATAGACATCCAACAAAAGTTCCTGCTGCAATCTGCACTTCCAGTAAATGTTGGTTCATAATCCAGATTTTGGGCTCCAGGGCTGGTTTTTACTAAAACAGTGATACAGGTCAGTGTACAGCAACAGAAAATTTGGCTCGCTGTTGCATTGGGCTTCAGTACAGATTCATAGACAAGGACATGTATGCAGACAAATATCAGCATATATGGGGTCCCTGGAATTTGAATTCCAGTTGGGGAACGTGGCAAAACACTTTACTATCTCTGTTTTTTAAAGTGCCTGTGAAAGGTGCCTGATTGATGACCTAAAGACTTAACACATCCATGTCCACCAGAGCAACAGCTGCCCTGGAGACTGCTCAGATTTGGTCCGTGTCCCAGGCAACACTTCATGGCCTGCCTTTCCAAAGGCTTCTGCTAAGTACAGACCACCACAGACAGAAAGAAGTCTATGTGCAAACAAAGTAAGACTTTTTTCTAGACAAAGGTCTCTTTGAATTTTTGCAGATATTTTAACAGGCTATAAAACGTGTATTCCCACACCATAAATGAGAATAAATATGTATCTACCAAAGCAAGTCTAGTCTAGGTAATATGCAAGCAAAGTTTCACTGAAGTGCTTTGATAACCCTGAGTTTTTGGTCGGTCTTTCTGAGAGCAGAAAGTTGGTGAGTGCCCTCTGAGCACATTTGACCCAGAGCTTCCTAGCTAAGGCTTGTGAAAGAAAGGGGAGCATAAAAAGGGTGAAAGTAACTAATTAGCACCAAGAATGATGTGGTCATTTGTCCACTAGGAACCGGTCTGCTACCTCCAGAGTTTCATGTATAGCGGTTTGCTCTGCAGCCCTGCAACTGCAATGATTTCTAGTCACCATTAACTGGTGCTGTAAAGGTGAAAGTTTTCACGTTAGTTATGAAAGTGGAAAATTATTTTTTATCCAGTCTAGTATTTTTGAAAGTATATTGGGATCCATATTTTGACACCTAAATAGATGTCTGCTTTTCAGAGGTGCTGAATGTGAATTGGCGTCTTTTGGAATTTAGCTGGAAAGCAGGGCTCATTATTAATGTGTTTGACAGTGTCTAAATGCATGAAGAGTATTTTTCAGAAAAATATATAGAGATAAAATCCTTGTCATGGAACCTTATAATCAAGGAGAGAGAAACAAAGTCCAGCAAAGTCCATTTAAAGACTTGGATATCTTACTGGACTTTAGATTGGGCTTAAGGAAAAGCATCATTTAGCTACTTGAATTCATCTGATGCAGAATCAGTTTGCTTGGTCAACCCTTTGATTGTTTATGTCATTTAAAAGCTATTGATCTGATACTTTCCCTGAAGGAATCTGCATAGAAACAGAGACTGACATTTCTCAAGTGCATTGTCATTTATGGCTTTATCTCTTCCTCCTCCCTCATCGTATGTATTGTTGACTTGGAGACAAGTCAAATTTATACATTTCCTCCATTCACTCTACATTCAAAGTTTTCCATTTATATACCAGATCTGTCTTAGAAGTGAATGACAAAAGGATGAGAGGCAAGGAACACAAGTTGTTAACTAGACATAAGGAAAAAAAGGGGAGCTGGATTTGCACCCAGAGAGGTTGTGGAGTCTTCATCCTTAGATGTGTTCAACACTTGCCTGGCCAATGTCCTGAGGAATCTGATGTAACTTTGAAGGTAGCGCTGCTTTCAGCAGGGCCTGGGCCACTTGATGTCCAGAGGTCCCTTCACAGCTATGTCATTTTATGATCCTAAAGGTCTTCTAAGTAACTCTCCACTAAGACCGTTGCCACAATACTTTTATTCCTGTGAATAACATGGTAAATGGACAAGTAGCAAATGAACTCTCTTTCTGCTATGTTAGTGGTCTGCAGAGACCCAGCTATGGAGCTATACGACTGCAGAGGTTTTCCACTGCATGGCTCTTGGTGGGGACTTGCTCTAGGTGCCTGGCCTCCCTTATCCAAGTCAGCAGAGCAGCTGAACAGTTCTGCTTCTGGACACACTTGGTGCATTGTCAGCGTGTAGACTACAAAAGTGATGCAGCACTGATGCAACAAAGCTGCATTGTAGTTGAGGGATCCTTAGAGTCCTTGGCTGACCCATTTTCACTGTGTAGTCAAAGGAATGCTGTTTCTTGTGATGGTTGTGATACCTGTGTCCAGTCTTGCAGGAGTGTGTCCCCTTGTCACAGCATGTTGTGTCAGGAAGGAGATGCTATTCCACTCAATCATTGCCAAACAGGGAATTTTTCTCATTTTGAATTTTCAAAGCCAGTGTTTACAACTGGCTATAGAAACAGACTCAAGGCTGCTATGGAGGAAAATACAGCTTTGAGAATGGCTGTTATCTTTGAGAGGCCTAGAACTGGTCATTTTTCAGTGCTGTTTCTATTTGCATGAATACACTCAACAAGTGATTGGTGCAGATGGGAAATATGGCATATAAGAAGCATCAATTGTAATGAATCCATGTGTGTCCCATTCACTGAAAGCTATCATAGTGGCCAAAAATACCTGAAAGTTCTGTGGTGAACCTTCGTGGTTTACCACCACAGGAGATGTAATGCATATCTGGCAGGGATGGGCTCCTGCCCAGAACTACCAGGAGCATCTGCATCAGCTGCTTAACATCCCACTGTGTCTTATGGGACTCAGTGATGAGTCTAGGACCAGCGATCCCCTTGAAGAAAGCTGTAGTTGGGATAATGTTGATCAGTACAAAGGCTCCTAGGAGACTGGATGGCTGCAGAGACGTGAGCATCCGCAGCAGGGGATTGCACTGACAGTCTTAGTCACTGGCATTGCTGCTCCAAGCCACAAACCATGGTGCGTGCTCAGCAGCAGGGCTTTGCCTCAGAGGGGCAGGACAAAGGAGCTGAAAGGCTGCAGTGTGCAAACTGTGTCACCTTATCACTGGGGAGGTTTGCAAGTCCCACCTTGGCTCTGTCTCCTTGAGCCTCTCCTCAGTCTATCAGGGTTGCTGAGGGCACTGCCATTGAGCATGTCTCCCACAGACAGGCCAAAGCACAGCTCTCAGGTTTTCTTACTCTCTTTTATCTCTTCCCTGCACCAGATCTGGTCTTCACATACTGTTCCTACCTATTCAGTGACCAGTGTAACGCTGTTCAATGTTACATTTTAAAACATGTGATGATGGGATCTGGTGCAGCATCAACAGCTCTTGAGACTCATGAACCTTACTGCAATATCATCTCCTTTTGCCAAAGCAAAGCTTTTTGCAAAAACCAAGCTTTTGCTAGATGCTCTGTACTATCAAATTCTCTCTTTGCTAATCAGCGAGAAAAAGAAAGCCAGAAAACTTATCTTCGCTTTCTTCAGAGACGTCTCCATGCATTTGACTTGTCTACTTGTGCAAACATCTTTCACTCATCCTCTCTACTTCACTTGTCATTTCTCACATTCCTTTTAAGTACAATCTTGTAAGCTTTTCAGTACCTGAATTGTTGGGGGTTTTTTTAGCTTGTAGGTGCCTTTCTCTTACCCCAGACTGCTCCTGGTCCCCCTCATCCACACTGACCTTTTCCAGCTCCTGGAGCATTCCTCCCTGGATGTTTGCTTGTTTCCAAACCTTTCCATTCACCCTTTCTGGCCATTTTCTTGGGTTTGGATTCTTTCAACCTTCTCATAAAATTTCATCAAGATGATACTCAAAGAAAGACCAAATAATGAAAAATCACCTGAATGGCGACATGTGTTATTCCATGACAACAAGGCATTCAGGATTCCTGTAACCTGCTAATGATCTCCCATTGTCTCAGACCAATTTTTACTATTCATTCTTGTTCTGTCAGTCTATCTGTGTTTTCAGGCTAAAACTGAAACTCAGGAGTACAATAAGTAGTGAACCTTTAAATACCAGTCAAATGATTGCCATTTTTAGAGTTTTCTTCCAGACTTCTAAAGTGTTGGAAATACAGGAGTTGTGAAACATGGCCAGACATGTTCTTTCTAAACCCTTGGAGCATCTCATCAATAGCAATGAGAAATATATCAGGAGAAGATACACAATCACCTTGATAGGCCTGCAAAAATCACTCCTCCCCCTTACCTCTTTCTCCCCTGCCCACTGATGACTGTAGCCAGTCCCTGTGGACCATAGACTGGTTTGAACCTTGATGTTTAATATTTCACATCCCCTTCTAAATATTTTATCATCACCTTTCATAAGTCAGCACCTTCCCATTTCCAAACAAGTGCTCAGTCCCTCTTTAGATCTTGCTGAGCTCTGGATCTGTCATGTAGTTCCTCAGACACTATCCACATTGGAAGAAAAAGTTTATCATTTCATTGAGATCGAATTTACTGCTGTTCAAGTTTGTTAAATGCCCTCCTGATCTGCAGTTAATCTGTTAGAGTCTTATTATATAAACTTTCATAATTTTCTCTTTAGTTTGTCCCTTCTATTGTCCGTTCTTTTCATAGGAGTATCTTCAAAGCTCTTAAATCATTGTTGTTACTTGTCTCCAAAACCCTCTAAATTTTTGCCTGTTCTGCTCATATAGGTCAAACTCTTGGTGGGGTGCATTTGGCCTCTCCTGACACTGCATGTTTAAGCTGAAGGTTTTGGAAATGGCTATTAAGTACTGCTTTTACTTTATGTCCTTCTTAATGGGGTGAATGTGCATGATGGGGAGAGGCAGGAGGAAGATGATAATACAGGTCAAACCCAGCCATCAAGCAAGTGCAGCAACCTTGTTAGAGACGTTCTCTTACCACAGGCCTGGATTTGATCCTAAATATCCCTTCTCCACTGAAGGTTTTGGCAGAGGGTCAGGACTCCTTCCTCCTAACAATTTTTCCAGTTGCTCATTAAGAGTCTTAGTTGATGCAGTGATGGAAGGCAGTTCTCACTGAAGCAGACCCTCCTTGTCCTGGCTGATAGAGTCTGATCCTGGAAGCATGACTGGGTAATATACTGAAGGGATCTTTTTTTTCCAATTGACAAGTGATGACTGTATCTCCTGTGAACTGTAACTTACTCTGCAGAAGTCCTCAAGACCAAACAGTTGGTGTGTCCTGTGTGACATGTTGATTTGCAGGAACAGAGATACAGCCTAAATATTTCCTTATTTTCCAAGGCTGGATGGATGGCTGCTGTCTTCCTCCATTAATTGAACTTTTGATACAGAGTGTTACAGAGGAGATAGGTGCTTAGACAGGTAATAAAAGCCCGTGTGTGGGCATGGATATGTGCTCTAATGAAGCTACACAGTCTTTGCACAGTCAGTTTGGAAGCGATGCTGGGCAGAAAACCAGGACCAGACTGCTCTTGGTCTTTCCTTAGGTGAAATCTGCTATGCTATTGATCTCTAAAAGGCAAATCAAATAACATCAGCCACATTTTTAAGGATTAGGAGATTCCTGTGCAAGACAGTATGTGTTTTTAATACTTTAAGCTGACTTATGAAACTGGTAAACAATGTGGAGAGTGGTGTTGGATGACCTCTTTTACATGCCCGATCATCCTGTCAACATTTATAATGCATTTGATATTTCCTTCTCATCAGGATTGGACCAGCTAAGCAGTCGCATTTCCCAAAGCTCAGGTTGCATTATGCTTTGTTCCACATTTCATGGTAATGAACATTGACATAAATTTCTGTAGATTTCACATAAAGTGATTGTTAATTTATTCATGGTTGAAAAGGATCTTAAAAAAAAAAAAAGGAATAAAAAGAACAGAAAAGACTTCTCCAGAAGACAAATACACAGCTTGCACGATAAGAAATACAGATCTTTCATGCCTATTTGTTTTGCACACAGTAGTGACTGCTACATTCTGATTAGCAATCTTGACCTAGTTAAAGTGCTATTGTTTCTCTGTGTTCCTATTCTTCTAAAAGACTGTGGCTAGACATGATATTTTATAATCCATCAGATGTAAAATCTGCATAAAAAATATAATTATTGTGCTTCAGCAACTTGGACCAAAGCCCTGATGTTATATTTCTAGGCAGTACACTCTGAATAATATGGATGCATTTTTAGGTTGGTATGTTCAGTTGGCAAGATACACAGTTTTTCCATAAGCGCAGGTAAATTGTGGGATTTCTAACACACTGATTACTATTCCAGCCTTGTTCCCAGCTAATGAGAATTAAGTGGATACTTGTCAGCCAAGGAACATCCTTATTTGTTACTATAAATTCAGTTTTAGTGGCACTTATTACAGTAAACAGGGAGATAAAACTTGTGTTACCTCTCAATCAGCATTATTATTGTCAGTGATGTTTATGCCTAAAGATCAACCAGAGCTAGGACACTGGTGCAAGAGGCCCTGTATAGACACCAAGTCTCTTCCCAAAGAGCTTATGATCAGAAAGACAGGGATGGGTGGTGAGAAGGTTTGGGATGTGTAGAGCAAAAAACTCATGGCAGCAAACCTTGCTTCTTGTGATTGGAGTGGTCTCAGGAACTGGTTAGCTAAATGGGAGAGGAGTGAGGCAGAGTGGAGGAGTACTGCCTTGAGCTGCCATGCTCACCAACAGTGTCAGGCTGAAGGCACCTGCACCTCCTCATCCTCGCTGCTCAGAGAGAGAGGTTTGTCTCCTTCCTGTGGACACAGAGTGGGCGGGAGGAGGCACCTGGAGCTGAGCCTGCGCAAACCAGGCTGGAGTGGGAAACAGCATCTGCTATTCTTGCACAGCTCTTTGCAACCATGGTAGGACAGCCTTGACCCAACCACGGTGCTGTGCAGTGCTGTGAGGACACACCAGCTCTCTTCACTGCTCCCCATTGTGCAGTGTGCCCAGGGCCTCTGCTCTGTCACTCAGTCCTGCATGAAAAATTAATCTTGTTTCCAAGATCAGCATCATCTAGCAGATTGGACTTTCTGAACTTGGATTGCTAAAAGTCTCTCTGAAGACAACTGTCACACTTGCATTCTCGTTCATGTCAGGTAGAAGTTGCAAATGAAGACAAAAGATTAAAAAAAAATGTCCTTGTGCTGTGCAGAGAAAGTCCAGGGCAGAGGGCCTGGGGAGAGGTGGTCAGAAGAGGACCATGCTATTGAGATCTTCAGGAGAGACGTCAGGGTGAACCTGATGCCCTGGGTGTGAGGAAGAATGGGAACAGCCAGAGCCACCAGATTTCAGGAGATACGTAGAAAAAGTGGTAATGGGAGTCCTTTTGCCTGTTCCTAAAAAGTGCATCTGTAGTCAGAAATAGGCCATGAGGGTGCATGTGTGATCATGGTGTTAGGACCTGTGATGGCCCCAGAGGTGGCAGCTCAGGACAGTGGCCCCTCCCCATCCTTGTGTCAGCCCCGGGGTGCATCAGTGGCTCTACAGCTGGCCATGGTGTGAATCACCATGACCATCATGTCTGGCCGAAGGGGTAAGAAAACAAGGAGGGGGCTCCTGGTCCTCCTGCATGCTGGGGAGATGCCTGCAACAGGGAGGCTCTGCATTGGTGCACCCCAATCCCTGCCTGGAGAAGTGCTCCCTAGCTCAGCTCAGCTCTGGACACTGCAGGAGGTGGCACTGCAGAAGGGGCAGCAAACACTGCAAACCACTGTTTAGAAAATGAGAGCTGCTGTCATTCAGGATCAGGCCCCAAGTCCCAGGGGTGGCTCGCTGGATCCAGCCCTGGGATGCAAAGGTGCTTTCACAGCATAAATAAGAAGTAGCATTCAGCATGTTTTCCTCCTTTGGAATGAACTCTTCTTCTTTTCTTTTTTTTTGGCCACTTTCATTGTTTGAATATTTTCTGTATTTTTCATGTAATTCCTTTAACTCTTCCTCTCCCCAGATACCCGAAGGATTTTGTTTACAGTGCAGCCATAGATACAGCCAGCACATATTGTGAGAAAGCCTAGGAATTCCAAAAGGGACCTTATAAAGTGGATTTGTCTGCTGCTTCTATATTAAAAGCATAAAATCCAAAGGTGCTGTTTTCACATCAGAAGTATTACTCCACATGAATTACTAACACTGCTGCGCTGCCTGCTTCACAAACAAAGTGTGATAACCACTTGGGGTTTAAGTTAGCAGCACCTTACGAGTTTCATCCCTGTTGTTCCACCACACAAGCTAAGAAAGCTGCAAACCTTAGTAGGAAAATGTGAGAGGTGGGAGAAAAAGGTGGTTGGAAATCTTCCTTTTACATCTTCAGCTAATAAGGATTAGTGGAGACTTAAAACTATCACTCTCCAGTATTTTCTTTGTAGTTTGCTTGGAGCATTTTGGTGTTTTGGTCCAGTCTTAAATGTCTAGCTATAAACATTTTGAGATGACAGTCAGATGTGTTACTAATATATCTGTACCAGGCCAAGGATGGGTTGCACTGGGAAATGAATTTTTTTTTGAGATCTGCAGGCACTATGGAGACACTTGGGCAAGTCAGAATGACAGGCTGTGGTTTACTTGTCCTGAGAGCTGTGAAATTCAAGACTGCTGGATAGTTAACCTAGGACTTGTGTCAAGTGCTGTGCTCCTAAACATTGTTAAACGAAGTAAAAAGTAAATTCTAAAGGAAGTCCAACTGAAGAAGCTGCATGAAGTGCACAAAAAAATAAGACTTTCAATGAAAGTGAAACCAGATAGTCTTTATCATTTCCTGGTGCCACAGACAAATTCTTTTCTTGGACGTATTGGACAGTCCCTTTGGAAAGGAATACAAGGTGAATGCACATGGGTAATGTCAGAAAAGGATCAAAGATGTGATAAAAATATTGTTAAATATGGGTATTTTGGAGAAAACAATCTCTAGAATTTCTCATTGACAAATTGTGCTTTTGCACCAAAGAAGTTTTTGTTTCCATTTTCTGAAAAAAAATTTGAGCCAGGAAACAAGAATCCATTTTCATGAAAATCCTCTAGTTTTACATTTAGTAGAAAATTTCAACCAAAAGAAAGGTGAAGAAAAAGCCTTTTTTTTTTTTTTTTCCAAAAGAGAAATTATTTGATACTAGATTTTGATAAGCCCTAATTATTAGCTCGGTAGAACTCCTGCTGATTTGGCCTGGTGTTAGGGAGCATTAGAGAAGAAGCTGCCACTCTTAAATCGCTTTTAAGACTCAGAATAAGCTTTAAATAGAAATTAATTGTCCCTCTGCACAGGACATGGTGTCACACCAGGTCATTTAGACCAAGTCATCTCTAGAGTTTTGCCCTCCGCTGTTAACGTCCATGAGCAGCTTGGCCAGTAACAGCACTGCGCTATCTTGCAAACGTGATCTCCAGAGGCTTAGCCCGTGCAGTTTTAACTTCAGAAAATCAATGCATCCAGCACTACCTCACTGTAAGTGCATGAACGCATGCTGACTCACCAGAGCCTGCTCAGCTAAAGGTCTTACAACAACACAGGCTGCCAGGAAATGCATGTACTCTTTGATGGTTCATACAGGGCTGCCCACCTACCTGTGGGATGGAGCTGTGCATGGAGGGCTTCCTCCTCTCCTGCTTACTGTCATGTCACTCATTTCCCATCACAGGGCCTTTCAGTATTACACAGTTCAAGCAGTTTGAGATGTGTAATTGCGAGCCTGTTTGATCTGAGGAAAGTGCCTGTGTGTTATAGGAACTTTTGCTTTATGTTTACTGACCCAAATCAATCCTGGCTTGCAAATTGGAAGAGATGGAGCTTGAAATCTGGCAAGCTCTTTTTTTACCTCCTGGAGAGTCTGTGTTTTGCTTGGGGAAAAAGAGCTTGAGTGCTGACTTTCAATCAGTAGTTGAAAAATGTGATTGCTAGAAAACTGCAAAGCTTTGAGTGATTGAACCCTGCTCCGCTCACTTCTGAAAGCAAAATGGGCATAATGCTGGGGCAGCAGTGTCCTGTAGAAGGCAGCATTCAGATGAAATAGCAAGACAGAGAGGCTTGTGGTGGACACTGCTCATCTCACTGAACAAACACAGACCGGTCCCCCACAAACCACCCTGAAACGATTGGTAATAGCTCAGTGCAAGGAGGGAGAGAGGGCTTCACCCCTGTGGGCTGCCACATCCTTCCCATGCCCTCGTCTTCCACATCCCTAACTCATGGCGGATATGAAAGCAGGACTTTTCAGCAGCCCCAGTGAAGTCCCCCAAGAGTCTCCTGCACCTTTGCAGCCTCACTCGCTCTCATTACTGCTTTAAGGTGGGGACATCTATTGACCAAGGTGTTGTCAGCATTTAGAGGGCAAGGTTTGCAAGGTTTGGGGGTAATGTGATAAGCCAGCACTTGTTACTTCTTCTTTAGAAATGCATAGTGTCTTTTTTGGTGGGCACTTTAGCAGAGCAGATGTCATGAAATCAGAAGCCCTCCAGCTCATGTCGATGGAGGGAGCGCTTGGTTAAGGGATGTGTCTGAAGGTCATGGTGCTCTCCCTGGCTCTGCTGCTGACTTGTGCGTGTCACCAGGCAAACCACGTCACAGCTCACCCGTGTATGCTAGCAGCTAGTTCAAATACAGAAGAAAAGCAGCTACTATGTACAGCGCAGTGCAACACCTGCATTTTTAATTGTATCAGAAAGCCTGGTGCAGGTGCTCTGAAAATGTGAAGAAGACATTAAACAGCTCCCTCTGATTCAAAATGTCAAGCAAAGCAAAATTAACGCAGAAAGGCATATTAACTACATAAAGTATATACACATGAAGAGGATATATTATTCATTATCTGTTCAGTCTTTCTCTCAGCAGCACATCTGAAAGAAAGATGTGCTGCCAAGTCACGTATTCTGATAACATGGGGACTTCCCCATTTCCCAGGAAGATGAGTTTGGGGGCACAAGAATGACTTCTAATAAACACACTGACAGCAAAGCTGATGGTAAAANTGTAAAAGGAAGTGCAGCTTTCCATTTTTTTTTTTTTTGCAAAGGAAAGTACAGTGACTCATGTGTCAGAAGGAACACACTAACCAAAGACAGTCCGTGCACTTTGCAAGTGACCACCCAAAACTCCCTGCCTGGGGACACCTAATGACAATTAGTTACTCTTGAAGGCAGAAGGTCTGTGGACTTGTACAACATGTCTGTCATTATGAAGTGAAAACATGAATCTGTGATTCAAAAGCTATGCTGGAAACTTAACTTGAGATATGAGATGAGATTTTTGGTGTCAGAGAGAGAAATTACAAGCTTTATTTTTAAGGGCTAAACTCAGTGACCTGCTGATGCAATGGAAGGATAGGTGGGTATGGAGGAAATATGTATTTGTCACTTGAGCTCTTCCCAAGCAACTCACTGGTATTTACACCAGAATAAAAGTGTTCACACCTGGAGTTATCTGGGAAGAGCTCTTACCTATAGATAAGCCTGAAGTTGAGGGGAGTGGGGGCTGCATGCCCGCGGACTTCTGTACATGAAACAGCATGATACAAATAATGTGATTGGAAGATCTCATAAATCATCCTTCCTCACTTAACTGGAAAATCAGAGTTCTCAGTGTTCCCTCTGCCCATCACAGCCTCCCAAGGTATCACAGTTTGTACAGGCACTGTTTTCTCACTGACACACGGGTATTTGTCAGATAACATTGTCCTGTTGTCTCTGAGGCCAGCGTACTTCTGCTGACGTACAGAAAGGCAGAAGATGAGCCATGTTTCCCTGCAGGGTTTCCTGACATTGCTCACAACTGAAACAGCGACAGCATGTGTGCCAACTGAGCGGGGACTGCATGCGTGCATGTTCACTGCTTGGTGTGCGCAACTTTAATGTACAGACCTAAAGATATGACAGCTGCACTTGTTTAAAAGCGATCTGTTCTTTTATGAATCGTGTTCAGATTAACTCTACTTGAGGATATCTGCACCTTACTTGAGGGCATATGCACCAACTCCAAACTTTTCAGCTTGTGGGACTACGTCTTTGCTCTCTGTGCACAGGGTGGGAATTTGTGTGTACAACCATGGCAGATGAGTGTAGATCAGGTGGACAGAGCCAAGAATGTCTTTTCCTTTGGTAGGCCCACAGGGCTTGTGAGCAGATGAAAGTATCGTCATAAATATTCAAGGAAAATGAAATAGACGTACAGTTCTCAGAGCAGTGTTGCGTGGACTGTGTGTTTTATAGCAGATATTTCAGGACATAAACAATTAGGGCTTAATGCATTAATAGTCATCTCTGGAAAATAATCCAGCAGTACATCATGGGCCAGACCCTTGGCTGACATAACCTGACATGGCTCCAGTGGCTTCATTTTCAGTTTTGAACAAGTTAACATCTAACATCTTTAATCATACACATCTCTAGCCAGTATAAATCTATGTGAGATCAGGATGCCTGGATCTTGTGTGTGTGCCATTAAAATGTCTCCTAGGACCTTTGGACTCTACAGCAGTCAAAAATGATCTTTGGATCACATACCAAAATCATGAGAGTAAAATCCTGCAGCCCTGGATAGGCACAAGGGCAGATTTCATGACTGCATTAGTCTCTGCTATCTAAAAATACTTTAGGTCTGTCTGGCACAGTTAGATGGGAGCAAATCTGGGGCAGATACGCCCTAGGCTTTGCCAGCTACAGCTCTGGCCACCTCCCTCTACTCACACCCATGGGGGAAAAGGGGTCTGTGATCAACAGGAGGCAGCAGTGCTTGAAAAATGCTGGTGGCTACAAGGGCAGGGGTGGTGGCAGGGAGATGTCTCACAACATATTTTCCTACAGTTCTGCATAGTTTCATTGACTGAGAAAGCCCAGAATAGCTTTCTGTACTAAGCAATGCTTACTTGCCTGTTGCCTTTCAAGATCCTTCTAGCAAGTAGACTACAGACTGTTTCTTCAGTGTCATCTAATGATTTTTTTTTTTGTCTCTGCTTCTTTCAGCTCCAAGGCTCCTTGAAGAGAAAGTTGGTGGTAAATCTGTCACCTGTCAACAACAAGAGGCCCAATGGTGTTTCAGAGAGCTCTTTCCTTGACGTTAAGAGGATAAGAGTGGGTGATAATATCTCAGTGGGACAAGGTGGACAACATGTTAACAATTGCCAAAGCCAGTCAATGTCAGGAACTATGTCTGTGGGGCAAGGACCACAAAGAAAGGCCAGCAACCTAGCAAACAATACACATGCTAGTGGGAATGGCATGTTTAATATGACTTTGAAAGAGGTAAAGAAAGAACCAGGAGAAACAATGTCCTGCAGCAAACACTTAGATGGCCAGATGTCCCATGAGAACATGTTCCCTAACAGATATGGGGAAGACTCGTGGGAACAAATGATGGATCTGGAGCTTCAGGAACTATTTAATGAACTGACTAACATATCAGTGCCACCAATGAGTGATCTTGAGCTAGAGAATATGATAAATGCCACGATAAAACAAGATGAGCCATTCAACATTGACCTTGGGCAGCAGAGCCAGAGGGGACCTGTGAGATCTCTGCAGATGGATAAGATGGTGATAAAAAGTGAATATATTGCACCAGGCATGAATCAAGCTCCTGTGGGCTCCCCACAGATGAGGCCTTCTTCTACAGGTCCAACCTTCACTATGGCCACCACTGCCATGTCCACCTCTTCACCCATTCCTTCGGTGCCTCAGAGTCAAACACAGGTATCACAGGTTTCTTCTGCATCCAGTCGGCCATTACCTAACTGGCAGGAGGTGTCTCATGCACAGCAGCTCAAACAGATTGCAGCCAACCGGCAGCAGCATGCCTTGATTCAGCAGCAACAGCAGCAGCAGAGCCAGACAGCCAACTGGTCCACTCTGTCTCCATCGGGACCTTCCCCTGGACCCTTTGTGCAAGAGAAAATCCCCAGCCCTTCTTTTCGCCAGCAGCAGTTCAGCCCACAAAGCTCAGCAATGCTTGGGGTACCCGTGAATGGAAACCAGTCAAAAGGGATGAACAACTACGTTTATAAACCAACCACTCCCCAGAGCAATCCCATGGACATAATCATGCAACAGAAGCCTCAGGACCTCAACAGAAACTTTATCAGCAGCGCTCAGCCACCACTAGAGCAGCATCATGGCAACACAAAGCCTTTGTTTCACTTTAACTCAGAGCAAACAAACCAGCAGATGCCTTCAGTTTTGGGCTCCCAAAACAAGCCTGCCCTTCTGCACTACACGCAGCAGGCACAGGGTTCAGCCCCTGTGCAACAGCCACAGCCACAGCAGCAACAACAGCCACAGCCGCAACCTGCTCAACCTCTCCCAAACCATTCTCTTCAAAGGCCACCTAATGTACCCCTAGCAATGCAGCAAAAAATGATGCTTCAGAAAATGCAGCAGAGCCAGCAAATCTCAGGTTTGCAGTATCCAGTCTCTCAGCAGCATAGACAGGTAAGGCAAATACCTCCTTATTTGTTACAGAATCATTCTGGTCTGATTAGTAAAAAGGCTTTTCCAGCCTGGCCTCATTCCTCCAGGAGATGTGTACTGGTGGCAGATAATGACCATCTCAGCACATACATCCACAGAGCTAGTGATGGCATTTTTAGCACCTATTCAGGTATATCATGGATGCACATTTATAAGAATTTCAAGAAAGACCTGTTCATAACACTTTTTTCTTAACCCATTGGAGTGAATATGTCACTGCTATATATTATGTAGATACTTGTCAGGAAGTTGAAATAGTAGGGCAGATGCAAGCTTATTTTGGACCCCTATCTAAGTTTTCTAGCTTACAAAAATATAGGCTCTTTTGAATGGCAAAATTTTAATGAATTCCTATGTTACCTCAGATAATGTATTTTACAATGTTAACTTCTATGCCATCATTTTCCTCAGGGAGGCAGGGTTAGGAAATTCTGGGCTTAGATACCTTTTGACTGACATGACAAAAATACTGTTTGCACATTTGTTACCTGTTTGGCAAAGAAAATCTAAGATTTATCTGTGAGCTTTATAAACACTCAGCACACTTCTGGGAATATTCTGTGGATAAAATACATGCTTAGATATGAAGGTGAAGGTTGCCACAGATATATCTACAATTATATACCACATGGACAGCTCCCACTGTCCCATGAGACAGTGCTTTGACCAAATCAGTTGTTATAGCTCAGTTATGCTATGCCAAGTCACTGTACACCAAGATCCCAAGTTTCAGACCTGCCAATTGAAGTTTGAATATGTAACCTCACCGTACCCCAGAAACTGGAAACCCGGTGCAAAACAAATGAAACATATTTCACCTTGGGACATCTAAGCCACTCTGAGTAGTTTTGGTGGGAGTTGGGCTCAACACATTTGAAGGTATGGAATGGCAATATAGGTGTGAAGATCATTTGTGGATGTGAAAAACAGCTATAAGGAATTACTGAAAAGTGAAAGCCTAAGTCTTCCATAAAGTCCCAAAGAAGCAGCATTGTGAATGAATCATTCATAACTGGAGTTTCTTCGCCAAACTGTTTGGGTGAACAGTCTGATGTTTTGAAAAAAAGTAAAGTAAATATAGTTGTATGCATGGACACCTTTCTCCTTTTAACTCTTCTAAATTCCCTGACCAACTAACCATGACTTTCTCCAACAGAAAATCCCTTAGCAAGAGGAATCAGGTGAAACCTATGGGCAGCTTTGGATGGGCAGACGTTGCTTTGTTGGAAGATGCTGGAGAACGAGCATTGGCACAGCTTTGCTGTTTTATGGGAGGTCTCTGCTGGCTGTTCCTCTCCTTCTCGGGCCACTGTCTGCTCTCTTCTTAGGCACATTTCCCCATTCTCTTAATAGACTGGCAGGCAGATGAATTTTAACAGTTCCTTCATCCAGCCATGATGAAGCTTCCAGCAATCTGTCAGCACAGGGGAGACAGGCAGGACTTTTGCAAACACTACTATTTTTCTGAAAAAACATATGCAAGGTCACATTCTGGAAAGGAATGAAAACACTGAGAGCAACTCTGCTTGAGGCAGTGTTAGCTCCTTGCTCTGTGTCCTTTTGGGCTGCTGCTCAGGGAGTCAAGCCAATGAGATGGTACTTGGCAACTTGGCTGTAGTAGTACTTGCAAGGTTTATCATGAGTGTAGTGGGATCTCTCACCTGTGCAGCCACAAGGTCTTTTGGCTTAGGAAACTTGCCCTAAATGAACTTTGCTGAGTGCCAAACTTTAGATATTACACCAAGGAAGGAGATTTGCCTATTATCACAGACATTTGCAAGTAGCTTTCCAAAGTTTCTTGTCATCTGACCGCTCTCCACAGTTACGTCTGCAGGACGTGGCTACCTGACCCACAGCACAGCTGAGAAGCTTAGAAGCTTTGTAGACACAGATTACAGGGCTTTTGCAGCAAGAATACTGTTTTTTCTATGCTCTAGAGAGATAACTGGATTTTTTTAGACATCCTTAGCAGTTGTTCTAAAGTTTTGCTGAAGTTCAGAAAATCAGGTGGGTCTCTCTCAGTAGAGTATTCTGCAGCTGCTGGAACAATACTTAGAAATACAATTGGTCCATAAATTGCAGAGTTTTGGAAAGATTCAAACATACCTGTTCACCTGGCAGTATTTATGAGTTCTGTGGACTCCTTTAGCATCTGCCTGCACAGCTGCAAGAGCCCACCAACCCCTTGGTTAGGGCCTGCTTGCCCTGTAAGTCCAGTCTGAATATTAAATTGGACTGGGAGGAGACACCGCTAGTATTATCTTCCAATAAAGACAACAAAGGTCAAAGCAACCTCGTGGGTCAACTCTTGCTGATTTTAGCAATGGGGACATCACCTCATTTAGGCTGCACAGTCTTCTTTCCTGGAGGATCATCTCCCACCTCTGAGGATTCCTATACATCATTAACAGTAATGCATGATTAATTACCAGCATTTACTAATTAACTTCACAATTAATATTTATTTTACTCATGCCCTATTTCTTCATGAGGAATCAAGGTTTGATTCTGCTTGGTATCATTCAACTCGTCCTCAGATGTGGACTTTAAGGACCATCTCAGAACTGGCTGGAATGCTTTGTAGCTGGAAATGTGAGTGCACATTCATAAAGGGCTGCTGTGATATTGCCATCAGATAACACTGACTGAACACCATAAATTCACATTTTTAGCTGAACCAGCTCACCCTCTGGATTTTTACTCCCCAAGCTTTAAGATCCCCAAAACCCATTTGAATTTGGCTTTATCAGCCCAAGCTGGCTAACTGGAAATGTTAGGCTTATAATTTCTCTGCTTGTCACATTCACTTTGTGTCAAATCGGAGCAAACTTGTAGTGGGATTTGCTAATTAGATGTCTTTTGCCTGTAGGGAAAAGTCATAAAAATGATGGAAATCGTCTCAGTTTCCCTGAAGGTTGATCTGAATGAAGGGTTTGTTTTCTTCTCTGTTTTATTCTCCATTGTTGTGGGAAAGATTTACCTTTCCATTGTCTATCAGGATGCAACATATGCACAGTCAGGAAAAAACTCTTAGAAATACAATACTCTCTTTATTTAGGGCATAATGAAAAGCTCCAAATTCTGCACAGGTTTAATCAGGTTTGCAATACTTATACAGAACCTGGGCTGATGTGGGGAAAATCTGTAACTGAGCCTGGTTAGAAGTTTGAAGTCTAACCTTCTCCTTATGAAGAAAAGTAGTCTAGTCAGTGAAAGATGCTTCTGAAGTAAGACTTAAGGTTTTTGAACAAAAAACTTGACGTTTTTAACTAGTCTAAGAAATTCCACACATATTTTAAAAGTTTTTGATCAGCCATAAGACTTGTTCAATAAGATCCATTAGTCTTCTGTGAAGAAGTAAAAAAAAAAAAAATTAAAAGAAAGAAAAAGCCTGTATCTACTAAATAAAATACTATTTGTCCCCTTCTGCCTTTGACCTAAAGCCAAATCAAACTTAAAGGTTTCAAGGTGACTTCTTCTCCAAATTTTTTTATTCAACTTCATTGATTCAAGGGAAAAGAAGTCTGAGCTCATGAGAATGGGAACCCTAATGCAGCAAGGCCACTCTATCTGCTACATGTGGGCATTTGCCCTATTTAGTCTTGGCTTTGGGGGCAAGGATAACACAAGGGATCATGAGAGCTTCAGCCCCCACTTTACATGAACAACCAGGCTCTGGAAGCGTCGGTGTTGTCTATGTAGTTACAACCCACAACAGTGTTTTCTTGTGCAGAGCTCAGGGCCTTGTCAGTCCTTGATCCATTATAAGCACTTTGAGGATGCAATCATCTTCTCCTTTTTTTCTTTTCTCTTTTTTTTTTTTTTCCAAGAACCCTGGAATGTGGTGTGATTAGTTGCAGTCTGGGGCTTTTTTTACCCTTACTTGCCCTAATTGGGCACGTCTTAACAGGCTCCTTTTACATCCACCCAGTCTCCCTTCCTACTGAATATTGAGCAGTCCCTTCTTTGGTACCTGCTCCAAGCATGAGTGTCCCGTACATGCCTCTTGCCTCATGCTCTCCCACAGGAAGGCTTTGTATTTTGCAGCACGTGGCAAATAGCCTTTCAGGTGCTCCATGACCCAGGGATGCAGCATGGCTACATTTGGCTGGAGAAAGGCCACAGTGCGGCACTACACCAAGGGATGTGCCACCAGTGAGGAGCCTGCGCTCAGAGGAGCTCCAGATGCTGAAGTGACCCCCCCTTGGAGGCCCCTTCTGTTACACCAGCCCTTCAAACGCCCAGAAAATCAGTGCTTAACTGATATATGTGTATCGCTCTTAAGTATCGCCAAGGGATAGAGATGGTATTTCAACTAACCTGGCAGGTCTGCAGAGATGTTGAGACAGATGCTTCTCTCATTTCCTCCACTGTAAACCCAGGGTAATCTCATTTATTTTCAAGGGAGCGTAATTGGACTTACAGCAGTATAGTAAGCAGCAGGATATGGCCTTCTACCTTTTTTTTTTAGAACATGGCCACCATATGGATTTAATAAGAAGTGTATGTTAAACTGTCAGATTGTTAGAGTGCTGTGTGAGGAAGAAGCACCAGGAGCAAAAGATCGAATGGCTTTTTTGAAAGTGCAGATATAAAAACTCTCTTGTTATCATTCACTGCTGAACGATAACTTACACCTCTAATTTCTCAAAGAAAATGTGGCTTCTTTGGATGATTCATATCAAAACAATATTTTCCTAGACCTTTGTGTTTACCACTAAAGAAGAAAAGAAGAGCACATTTTGGTGAGGCAACCTCTCTGTTTTCAAGTGTGAAGGAATTATTTTGCAAATATTTGTGAAATGAAGAGAGAAAATCTAGAGTGGCTTGTGGTAATTGGTACAAACCAGGACTTAAATTTGACTTAGATCATAAATAACAACGATTCCAGGCTTTTGGAATCTGCAATAATAGAAACTGTTCCATAGTGTAAGAAAATAACAATGTGACCTTTCTTTCAATGCTTGCTATAAAAATAATATTTGGATGACAGCTTTTCTTGATAGCTCCATTTTGGTCGCATTCCTTCATGCAAGGGCTTCTGAATTAAATATTCTGGATAAAAACTTCAGTATGTCCCAATAACCACCATCGACTGCAGGGTCATATCTGATTTATGAACACAAAACCAGAGAGAAAATGTCATAAGTTCCTGTATTGTCATGGTGGACAGTTGTCTTGGTAGTGCTTTATATCATTCATGCTCAGTTTGCTGAATGATATATATAGAGAATCACACTGTGGACGGTCAGTCCCTGAGGACCTTGTAATTCAAAGGCTCAGAGACATTGCCCATTCCATAAGGTTTCTTGAACTCTTTACATAAAGTATTTACCCTGGTAGAAGAGTAGAATATTATCCACCTAGGTCAAATGTTTCTGGGTCTGGGGATTTGGGAGGTGGCTGAGATAGCCCCTGTTGTCTCATTTAGACTGCTTTTTGAAGGTACTTCCCTGAAGATACCAATGAAAACCATCATTGCACTTGCCTGGATGAGTTCTTTGCTAATGTCAGCACACTTGATGTCTTACTATTTGTTAGCATTGTGAAAGTGGCCCAGTGGCCTGGGAGGTCCACTGATAGGGCAAAATGTCATTCTGTGGAGAACTGTATAAATTCAGATTAAAAATGGCACCTGTCTCAAAGGCACAGTGTTGATCTGGCTTCTGTAAGAATCAAAGAAAAGATGAGTCTTGCAGAAGGAATTTGAAGGATATCAGCTTCTACCCACCTACATGTCTAGAGGTGTTGATTTGAGGACTGCAGTGATCCAGGAGGCACTTCATGAGCCAGTTAGTTGTCTTGGCTGTGTGGAAAAAAAATGCTGTTGAAGACAGGAGGCACAATAAGGGTGCTAGCTGTTTCAGTCCTCTGATTTTACTCCACTGTCACCTGGAAGACATGGGCTAGAGCAGGGAAGCAGAGGGACAGCCAATGTACCTGGTGTTTACATAAGAGAAGATGGTGGTAGCTGCAAGGAGGAAAGGGCAGGTGAGTAGATCCACAGTGCTGGTGGCTAAGATTACAGTTTACAGGCCTGGGGTGGTGGGGTAAGGTAGGGAACCATCACCAAAGACAGGACATGAGTTTGTGCTTACTAGATTAACTGGAAAGGTGGTGTAACAGGACAAGACTGGGATAAGAAACTGTGAAGATGCAATGCTGACAAGGAGGAAAGGGACCAGGGATATTTCAGGTCTGGTTCTCTGCTGCTAAGCAAGTTAATCTGTCTTGACCTGTGACCTTGTCAATAAAGCTGAGATATCCATAAGTGCTTCTTACCTGGTTGAGTGAGGATTTCTGCTATTGCTGTGTGTGCATCTGAGGCCAGAGTCAAGCCCTGAGTCAACTTCCTGCAGGGATTTTGGAAAGGCAGCCTGGAAAAACAATATAATTCCACAGCCATTTGGAGCTGGCATGGTGAAAAACCCTTTCCTGTAAGTTTTTGCTTGTTTGTAGGCAATTTATGAATACCTCAAGAAGTCAAGGAACAAAAAAATTTTAACAAGCCCCAGCTCCCATTTTTCTCCCTAGAGTCTTCGTATTATTTTAATTCCCCAAAGTCCTCAAGAGCAAGTCCCAGTAATTTGTCTCTCTAGGGGTCCAAAATGAAGGAGTATTTTAATGGCAAATATTTATTCATCCACTCAGCCACTTTTACTGCTGGTGTTTTTATGGTGGAGACCTGCTCCAGGCCACAGATGACTGTCATTAAGACAGCAACAGACCTAGTAACGTTCCTTTAATGTGAGTTTTTGCGGGTGAATTTACCATTTGTATGTGATGCTGATCCAGAAAATCAGCCAGATGCTCCAACAGAACTATTCCAGAACCATCTGCTTGCTTCATTTGCTGCATGCCTGTTTCTGGTAATGTACACACACAGTGTAAGAGACAACTTTTGCCCTGAAGAATTTATAATCTAAATAAGCAAGCTAGCGAAATCCTGAGAAGAAGGAAATGTCACCGTATATTTTATATATTATTATATATTTGGGGAAAGAGAGAAGGAAGATCTCATTCAAAACCGTTGCAATCAATCCACTAGACTTACTGGATAAGGACACATTTACTGTCACAGAGAAACCCTCTGACAAGAGTCTGGAGTTGAACCAGACCCAGTGTCAGGCTCAGAGACATTATCTTTGTGTCCCAGAATAGTGCCTGAACCTATCAGCCCACATCTGCTCATCTTGACCTGACTGCCTCTTTCCCCTTGGTCTGAGAATCTTCTCTATAGACCTAGCATCCACAGCTCTGAGCCTTCACAGCCTGTGCAGTCCCCCAGAGGATACCTCTGGAGCAGTTACAACAGTGTTTGATGCCTCTTTTTCCCTTTGTACCTATAGATTGATGTTAAACAGCCCATCAAGATGCACCCAGTGGCTTGCCAACTCTCAATGGGCCTTTGGGACACCCGTGCATGGGTGGACATGCCCTGGCTATGCCTGATATTCTGCTTGCCACCTTGTGCTTGGGGAAGGAGTGGCGTCTTGAGGGCAGCCTCACACCACGCTGAAGAGGCCAACCATGTTGACTTTGTGTCATCTCTTCAAAACTGGTCCTCACTTCTCTGTCCCCTCTGATGAAGCTCTGTTTTGTCAAGCCCCAGCTGGAATTTGGAGGGGGGCTGCGTGCCTGAAGCAGTTGGTCAGTCTGAAAGACCAAGTACCTCTCTGAGTCTTTTAATAGTAATACATAGCCTTGAACATAGCTGTGGAAACATGAGTTGAATGATTCTCCAATTTCATAGGAAGAGGTGAGGATTTATGTGAGCTCCACATCATATTGTGAATCAGTAGAAAAGGCAGAAATCACATAAAAGGAGGGATATTTATCCCTCTCTGTCATACCAGTTATCTGTATTTAATGTTAACCCATTAAGCTTCCTATGCAACCAGTGAGGAAGGTGCAGCTCAGAGTACCTAAGTCAGACACATACGTGGGGCATAACCTCACTGCAGAAGACTCTCAGTATCCATGAGCCCAGCTGTGCTGCTCTGTGTGCAAGACACACACAGACTGAAACTACAGTGCATTGAATTGCGTGCCAATATGTCAAAGGGGAGGACGAAGGTCTTTGGACACTCTTAGCTGAGGTTTCAATGGATGGCAGAGCTGATGATGGCTAGGAGCTTCAGAAAGGGGCAAGGAGTCCTCCCCCACACCAGCCCTGTGTCCACTCCTTCCTCTGGCACCAGCTCTGCCACTTGTCTGAGCTCTTACAAAACGGGCAAAAAAATATCCTTTTTGTCTCTGTGTTGGTTTCCTCCTCTTTTAGCGACTTTCTCCAGCTTGTGGGGTCAGGCAAAGCCAACACTGGCACAAGGGAAGTGGCAGGAGCATGTAACCAGAGGCAAGAAGAAGACGTGGGATCGCTCCTGCCAGCAGCAGCAAATTGTTAAACTCAACTGAGGTGGCTGGTGCTGGGGAACCTCAGCTATGGGGGTGGCCGGAGAGGGAGTGGAAGGTGGACAACTGACTGCAAGAGGACGGCTGGATGTGGAAGGACAGGAACTGAGGGCAGGAGAGAGTCAGGGAGCAGAAAGTTTAGTGCAAAGGAAACAGCCAGGTGGAACTAGATGCTGAGTAGGACAAATGTGATGGGGTGGACAGAGACTGGGAGAGGAAGTGGTGAAGGAGTAAAGTGCAGGAAGGGTGAGGGTCTGAGGGCAGGAAGAAGCCTGGAAGGCAGTAATACAGAGTGAAAATTGGGATTGGGCGAGGGTGAATGAGGGAGAAGGATTGGGAGCTCAGGAGGAGGAAGCTGAGAGTGAGTCTGCGTGCAGGCAGAGGAGGGCAGGGGATCTGAGGGTGGGAAATAGGGTGGGAGGAAATGGGGCAGAACAGGAGCTACTGATGCACAGGGGACAAGCACTTACGGTCTTTGCAAAGGGGAGAGTGCAAGACTGGTAACACTTAAAAACTGTTTCTGTATCCTATGCCAGGAATAAGTGAAGGGGCATAAGGGGCTGGTTGTCCAGTAGTTCCCAAAGCGCCTGCAGGAAGTCTTCAGGACAGGGCAGGAAATGCAGCTTTCCAGACCTACCTCACTGAGCCCTTCAAATTGCCAGCTGAAAGGACACACTACATATTTCAGGCTGGCTGTTCATCCCGCCAGCCTCTATCAGTGAGGGAGACAGAATAAGCAGCGTATTTGTCCCACTGGAAAAAAAATGAATACATCTTGTTCTCTAGTTTTCTGCCTTCAGGGGACCCTACAGCTCTTCTACCACACCCGCCTGCAAGTATAGCCATTGAATAACCAACATGAATAGAATAGAATAGAATAGAATAGAATAGAATAGAATAGAATAGGAGTAGAGTAGAATAGAGTAGAATAGGAATAGGAATAGTTCAATTGGAAGTGACATACAACGATCATCTAGTCCAACTGCATGACCAAAAGTTAAAGCATATTATTAAGGGCATTGCCCAAATGCCCCTTGAACACTGAGAGGCTCAGGGCATTGGCCACCTCTTTAGGAAGCCTGTTCCAGGGTTTGAAGTTTCTTCCTGCCTTGCAAAAGATGTACGTGGGGAACAATGATGAAGATTGAATGGTCCTCTCAGGCCTTCATAAGAAGCTGTGTAGCCCACCTTGGGTGAAAAGTTCCCCATAATTGACTGATACCAAAATACTTGCAATGACCAAGGTGTGAAAATGAAGAAGGATGGTATTTCTGTGGAGCCAGTTTGTTTTGTAACCTGTAAGAGGGAGAGAGGCTCTGAGGGCTTTCCGTAATTCTGTGAAGATGGGTCAGATGTACTCTCACAGTCTTCTTTTTCCAGTCTTTTCTATAATTTGCAGTGGTTGCAAGCTGGGCCACAGCCTGGCTCCAAGTGAGTGATGAATGACTAAAAGATTTAGTGCTTTGGTTCTGGTTAGAAAAGCATCCAACTTTATCCATTGCAGAACTAGATTTCTCCGAATGACTGTAAACTGCAGTCCCAGCTAAAGCAGGCTTTGCTGGGGTGACTCCAGTCTTGTCTGGTTTCAGCTAGAATGGAAAAAAAAGAAAATAATGGCTTTTTTTTCCCCTACTGGAACTGGTAAAAGACATGGGAAGATACAGGGATTAGCAGAAGTATTGGGAGCTTCACAGCCTAAGCGCAAAATAGAGTGGGAGGAGGGAGGGTAGGAGTGAGTTCTGGCGATCCATCCTTAATCCAAAGCTGCCTGCTCTTCCCAGGCTATACTTCACTGTCATACACTTGCAAATTCACTCCAGGAATGAAAACAGACTAACTTTAAGCTTGTTCCCAAAGCTGCAAATTTGTCCCTGCTGGGTGTTAATTTAACTGCTTCCAGGGCACCAGGATGTCTACTAGTGTTCCCTTTGCTTTCTTCTTTTTTTTTTTTCGCACATCTGGTGTTGTGAAAACTTCCAAGGCACTACACAGAAGAGTGATGAAGTGACCACTTTTAACCCTTTCTGCAGCATGCCAAGTATGAACCTGCCTGTCTCTCTCCAGCGTTTTCTCTCTATAGCAGAGTCCATGGGCCTTGTTACACATGGGATCCACAAACTCTAAAGTGGGTCTTATGAGCACTTCATAGACTGAGAATTGAGCCTTTCTTTGGCTCCATCATCCTCTGTTTTTCCTGTGAACAAACCTGGCTACACAGTAATAACTGGACTTCAAAAATTTCCAGCAGGAAGAAACAGGTTTGGGGCAGGGAGAGGTTTTTACCAAAATATTTCTTTTTTCCCTTTGCTTTTATCTGGTGTTGCCACTTCCCAGCAAGGGGGGTGTTCAGTGCAGTAGTTGTTTCACTCACATTGTGGCAAGAGATGGCCTTTTCCTGTTGGTTTTTGATTGTTGCCATTTGTTCTGTAATGGCTTCATTAACTGTTTATCTGCTGCATTGACTGAACCAGAGCAAATTCAAAACAATCTGGGTGTCTCATTTCCAGTCACAGCTGTTGTACTTCACCTGACTTTCTCCACTTTCTTTGCTTTCTGTTGAACAAGTTGTTTGCATGACGAGCTTACTTGTTTCACTAACATATTCCTACCAATAGCATACACACTGGGTTTTTTTGTCTTTGGCTAAGGTTTCCTAAAAAAAGCCAAAGGTACTTGAAACCTAAATTCCTCTTCCATTTTGGCCTGTTGTGCAATGCCAGCCTTATGGCACAAGGAGGGTGAAAAGTCCTCCTTTGCTGTCTTCCTCTCAGCACTATCATTACTTTTAATCCTGCAGCCCTCCTTTCGTACTTCCATCCCAGTGACTGTCCCTTCTCAGCCCCAGTTCCTCTTCAGCACCCAACTCAGGGGAGCTGAAACACTGTGGAAAAACATCTCACAGCCACGTGGGCTGCTGGACACAGTGAGAAAGCAGCAGTATCCATCGCACCAATGCAGGAGACCCAAACGTGCCACAATCCTTGATTTTGACATCTTCTCTTCTTCATGTAGGGTTTTCACTGCTGAGTTTTATTTTTAAAATAAGTAAATAACTCATGATCCACAAATTACAGGCCTCTTTGGTAAACATGAAATCTACTTCATGGGCTAAGTACAGCTGTGTTGTCAAAATCTTGTTTTGTATTCAAAGTCCTATCAGGGGCAGCCTTTTTCAGAAGCAGCACTTCTCTGTGGGCCAAGCTCCAGGGCCCTGGGAAGTGTTGGAACAGTTCTTCAGAAGGGTTTTCCATAGTGATATATATACTGCATTAAAAAAAAAAATCTTCAGATTTTTAATCCTTCTGAAATGCTTTCTGGAGCATTGGACTCACCACCTGAAAATACTAATGAAATTTGGTTTGTGGAGATACAATCATTCATCTCCCTATTAAGCCTGAGCTTTTTAAAGCTGCAGACTAGGACTTATGTGTCCATAGCCAAATTATTTATGCAGATCTAGAGAATGTCAGTCCAAAAACCATATAGCTTTAACATATCCAACTCTGTTTTTCTTCTGAGAAGTTTTCCAACCAGTGCACCTAGTAACCACCTTTGAAATTGGCCATAAGTAAATTTGGGCTGGAAATTAGCAGCACATTCCCAGCAATTGGAGAAATTGTTTGACTTTCCCGAGGAAAGTGCTGGTGGCCAAAAACCTAACTGCTTTTAAGATAAAATTTAGAATAAATGTTAGATTATATGTGACAGCAAGGCACTCAGTTTAAAAATGGGATCCCTTTCTACTCCTCTGCTTTCATAGCAAAATACAAAATAGTCTTACGGCTGTTGCCTCATGTGGCCCTTTCTTTGAAGGAACGAAGTGGGGAGCTGTGTAGGCCACTACTAAGCAAAGTGGAGTAGATAGCATGGCTAGGGACACCAGATAGACTTACAGACATTTAATTGTAGCAATCATTTAAATATATGGTCTACTGCAGTTATGAGCTCCAAGGATATTTTCCCTGTCTTCCTCCCAAAGAATCCAAAGCAAATCAAAAGCTAGTCAGTTAGTAAGGTAATTGTATATAAATTTGCACATGAATCATTAATTAAAGTCAAGCTGTGGAAAAAATTAAAAAGGCTAAAAGACCTTTGGACATTTGTGTGAATATCACTGCGCTTGATACCAGGGAATATAGAAATGTTTGGACTGTTTGCTCAAACAGGCACAATGTTAATGAATCATTTTAATCACCTTCATTATAGTCTTTCAAACAGAGGAGACTACTATGCAAAACCAAGCCTGACACAAACAACATACAAAACCCAGAGGCAATTGTGAGGCTACTAATTAGATAACTTTGTCTTGATATTTGCATTTGAGCCAATGGATCTGGACAACATAGCACTCTCAGGGCAAGAAGCAAACAAATGGCTGCTGCCCCGTGTCCTCTCGAATGACTTTTTCAAGGTGCCTCTTGGTCTCTTGCATCCCCCAGTGTAAATATTGGGGATAGTCTTTATTGTGCTTTTCCCAAATTTTTCTTATATCTCTGGTCTTTTTGTGGCAACAAAACAATGCAGGAGCTGGAATTATGCTATGTTAGTGAACAAAAAAGATGTAGAAAGCCCAGATTTTGTGTTATTTTAGCCACACAAATGCTACGAGCAAAAACTAAACCAAATTAAGTTCATGCACAAATATCAGTAGGAACACTGAGATAGTAGTGATAGCAGAAGTAATGAAATTATGTAATATATGCTAATTGTTTTCTACACACTAATTCATCCATAAAGCTTCTGTGAAGTGAGTAACTATTAACTGTTCTGTGAAGGCTAAAAATTGAGATGGTGAGATCAACACTTTTTTCTAACACAGTTGGTGAAGTTAAAGCATTAGAAATACATGCGGTGCATCTAAATAGGTGTCTTGGTACAAAGTGACTGAGTCAAGGAGAGATGAAGTAGATCAGTACTTGTGAAAACAGGCCATCTATTTAGATGCATAAATATGGCTTTAATTTTAGCCTACAAAATAGGGTCAGATTCAGAATTAGCATAAACTTTGCAGTTATAAATTTTTCAAATCAAAATTTTTTGACCAAGCACTCCCCCGTCAAAAATTCAGGTAGGCAAAGATTCCTACAAATGTCAATGAGTATTTTCAGGAAACTTCCTTTTAAAGATTTAGAGGTTTCAGCAACCAAAGCAGTCAGAATTTAATTTCATTAATAATTAAATATATATACCTTAAACCAGTTTAAAAATTCAGAGGTTTACATTCCATGGTGAGAGATGCTGTAGATGTCAATACTCGTGTGTGATCAAAAAGAGCTCATGTACGCTAGAGTAGCATCTTAGCAGTTCACAAAATGGCAAATAGATAGATGCAAGGTAAGATCTACACTTTCAAATGTAGATCACAGGAGAAATTGATTTCACACCAAGGCTTCTAAATTTGCATCTCAGCTACTTTATATATGTCCATTTACACAAAAGGCAAAAATATTTTCATGTATGATGATGCAGAGGGCAACTCTGTCCTTATTGAAATGGTAATCAAAATATTGTTCGTAATTGCTATGTTATATAAACAACAGTAAAAAAAAAGACACATTAAATTTTTTTAAGTTTCAAAACAATGCTCTCAAAGATTGGAAAAAGCAGGTTTTTGTTCCTTGTTCAGACTGAGGTCTCCCTTCTTGTCCCTCAGTTCAGAGTGTTACTGAGGTCCTGTGAGAAACACAGGGCAAGTCCTGCAGTGACTGAGAAGGAAATGAAGTCTGCACTCACCTGAAATACCCTCACCAAGTTTGCTCAAAACAGCAAAGAGAATGGTAGGTATGCCCACGCACACGCTTATGTATATACATACGGGATAATGCCACTGTACCACTAGGCGTTTGCATCCCAAACACCACCTGCAATCTGCGCATCCATCTTGGGCAACATATGGAAGGGAAGAAACAGCTTCCTTTTAATTTGTGACTTTTCAGACAACGGGAAGGTATGAGAGGAGATTTAGATAGAGATCATGAGTGACATGGGGAGGACAAACAGGGAATGATTAATCACTGTTTCTCCTAGCAGGAAAGTTGTAGGCAGCTATTGAAATCATCAGGCAGAAAACCAAGCAAGAGGAAGGCATCTTATACCTAACACCGGGGACAATTTCTGTAGGCATCTTTGCTGCACAACATTGTGGGTACCAAAAGTAAGCATGGATTCAAAACTGGAGCTGGGCAAATTCAGAAGAAATATTTGTGAAGGGCAGCCAGACAGTATGATGTAGGTGCAAAGTTGCACTCAAAATGCCTAAATGGCAGAAACTGGAAGATATATTGGACACAGTCCCAGCACATAGTGGCTCTGATTCTGTAGTCTGTCTCTGAACATCTCTTCTTGGTGACCACTGTAACACACAGTTCTGTTTCAAGCCACAGAAATAATGCTGCTTGATCATAGCAGAAAAAGTTATTAATACAAAGAATGCCAGAAATGGTGCCTGGTTTGGGGGAATTCATCTTGGTCATGACTTCCCCAATGAAATTTAGGATCACCTAACCTACCAGCCCTTCATTGTGGTAGTATTTTTGCCAGTTGACAGGTCTCCAGTTAACCTGGCCCATTTTGGCCCAGTAGTCCCAGGACTTGTGAAAGTGGATCTACTGTTTGCTTTTCAGCTGTGAGAGCAGGCACAGAGATGTGATCGTGAGCCATGCCTCTTGGAAAGGGTTTTTTTAAAGATGGCAGCTCTAGGAGAGCTTAACATGCCCCAGCAGTTTCTACTGGCGTATGTGCTCCCCCTGTTGCTGCCTTCAAGGCAAGTTTAATGATTGCTTTCACAGGGTGGCAGAAATGTCCTGAGGAACACGAGCAATGGAAGGGAAATGGTGATTTTCAGCCATTTATAACTGATCCAAACTGGAATGGCATTTCATGGAAAAGCCAAAAGCAATAGTGTCAAGGTACTAGCCTTGCTCACTTCCAAAAGTTTCTTGCAAAAAATGAAGGAAATTAAATTTCTAAACTAATTATTGCAGGATCCCTTTCAAGCAGAGTATGTAAAGCCCCCATAACATTAATGCTTGCTTTTTACATTACGTTCAAAAGACTTTTGCTGATAACTGGGGTGATCTGTGGAAATAGTGACAACTAAACTTGTTTACTCTTCCCTGCTATTGCAAGTTCCTAAGCAAAAATTCTGTGTCTGATTCTTATTCAGGCTGAGATCCCCTTTATGTCATCATGACCATAGAAAGGAGCCTTTAATCGAAGAAAAATTGAATTACCTATTCAGGCCACTTGGGTGTAACAGGGACTTAGTGTTAATAAGAATCAGGCTTTAGGTGTTCCAAATGCTCTTTAAAAAAAGAGACAACAATGTGCAAAGTAAACTCTGAGTTATTAATTCAAGAGCAGTATGAGCAGCAGCAGCAGTAAAGAAACCCGATATATCCATCAATCAACACCATGGAACCCTGTTTGTTTGCACTAGTTAGAGAGTGATGAATAGGTCCTCTGTGTAAAACATTCAGCTATGGTGTGAGAGGGTAATAAATTATGTTTGTTAATTTTATATGCCATACATATAAAAATCACTAAAAATTGTTAATACACTGTAATAGTGACAGAAAGGTCTGGTGCTGTAGGAACCTTAATGCAGTGCTTTTTCATCTCCACAAGCAAAGGTCTCTTTTGGCGTTTCCTGCATTTCAGGAATATGATATAAAAGGCCTGGAGGAAGAATTTTACCTACTAATCACTCAGGTTCCCAGCTGCCTCACTGGACTATACTTACCTAAAAATGGTATTTCTTGCTTACACTTGTAATCCCCATTACATCAGCTGTCAATGGGGAGACAGGGACCTCCAAGGCATGAATGACTCTGTCCCCCAGGAGGTACCCAAGAGAGGTGGTGTGATGTGTGCTGGTGGCAGAGGCAGGGGGGCGGTGATGCTCACCCCACTGCGCAGAGGTGAAGGCGGATGAGGTGGATGGCCCATCAAGGTGGAGTACAGGCAGACATGAACTCAGCTGTGGGGCCAGGCTGCGAGCACAGTCCTGGCCTTTAAGCAACCAGCAATAAGCATAAAGAGTTTGGGCTCAAACCATCATGTTCTGGCACAGGTAGAGAAGAAATTTAGACCTGAGCAGCCAGCATAGACTATGTAACCACCTCAGCCTGGTATTTCCCAGGCTGCTTTCAAACTGCAGCTCTGGCCGTGGTCAGCAGGCGCAGTCTTTTAAGCCGAGGTTAGAGTCTTGCAATTTGGTTCATCTTTATCTGTGCCAGCTCTTTCCACTTTTGGCTATGAGCTTTGACCAGGACAAAACTTTGCACACACACCCCCTGCATTTTGTCCTGCGGCTACGCTGTTGTATGACTCCATTCACGTTTTCACACCCACTCTTCTGTTGCAGCCAAGGCTAAGCGTGCAGCCTCAGTCGGGCTCACATAAACTGAAGTTGCTTTTCAGAAATCTTTCCTCTCTAGATAAGCTGGTTGACATTGTGTAGTGTATACTGTGGAAGGGTACAAAGTCTGCACTGACACTAAACAGTGTGGACAAAAGTATGTTTGAGTATTTTTTAAAACAACGTCTCAGAGGAGAAGGCAGGCTTGAGAAATTGCTTCGCTTTCCAGAAGCTTGCTTTACGGCAGTATTTATTTCTCAAGTCATGGCAGCAAGGAAATGAGTCTAATGCATGAGAATGTTGCCGTGTTATTAAACACTGGTGTAAAAGCTGCACTTACTTTCATGGGAATGAGGTTCTTTGCCAAAAATGAGATGCCTCAGCTTCCCCGTGGGACTGCATCCTAGTTTGGAAGGAAGGGAGGAAGCCTCTGTGAGCAGTCAGAGCAGACAGCAGGAACGATCGTGCATTTGTGGCAGCCTGTTTGTAAGGACAGAGGAGTAGCTCAGCGCTTGCCGGCCAATGCAGTGATCACTGCACAGGGTGAGGCCGGCAGATCTGCCCCTTATCCCTGCCCTTGCAGCCCAGAAAATATGCCGCAAACCACTGCTTGCTTCTTCCAGCGCTTAGGTGTTGGTCTCATTTACACCTGGGTGCAAATCCAAAGAAATTGCACTGAAACCCACTTACACTTTGCAGGGTGCTATGACAGGGCAGAGTTCGACCTGTGCACACAAGACAGCGCAGCACAGCAAACTGGCTGGTCCCTACAGGGGAAAATCAGAAAGGCTTCACTGATGGCAGCACTGAGCTTCTTCCCCCCAATCTGTAGAGTAAAAATGAATGTAAAAATAAGACTAGCTTTGCTTGACTTGGTAAACACAGAGCATTTCAAACTCACCCTGTCAGCAAAATGTAATTTTTTTCCTAGCTATTTTTATTGTATCGGAAATGGGGAGAACTCATTAACACTGGTGTTTTGAACTGTAGTTTAAGAGAAGGCAGACTAATACAGTTCATTAAAATATGCATGTTTGATGTTTGAGGCAATGTTTGCACAAATCCTCGGGGAGAGGATACTATAGAGCTAAAATTATGTTTTTCACAGCCAAATGGTATAATCTCATTACCAAAGTTTTGTGATCAAGATGAAAGGTAAACTTAGCAATTACAAGGGATAAACATTTTTCTCTCCCTAACTGCCCTTATTACTCATGGATAACAGATCCAGTGCAGACTATTACATTCCCTTCTTTTCATTCTTTCTTCTTTCCTTTACCACCCATTTTGTTTATGATTCACCACCAGTTTCTGTGGACTGCATATAAGGAATGAGGGAAATCTCTGTTTGCCTATTCCATGGCAAAAGAACATCCTGAAGAGATGCATTTGCTAACATTTAGCCTGGAGATGCAGATATTGCTCAGGGGGGACAAAATTTTAAAATCTGAAATTCTTTTCTGTGACTTTCCTCCAGCTTCTAGCTTTCCAACAGGCTGTTCAACACGCTGCTCTTCAACCTCTTCCCACGTTATTTCAAGGAACTCCTCAGACCCAGTACAGCAAATAGAAACCTTGTTTTTCTTAGTTATCTTTTGACCCTCAGAAGTAATCTGTGGACTCCCAGGCATCTGATCTTATGCTGAAAACTATGGATTTAAGAGATCTGAAGGAGAAAGGTTACATCTGCCAGAAAAGTATAGCTCTTCTAAACATTCCTCTGACCACATTGTCTTTGGAGACAAAAAAAAAAAAAAAAATCCTTACCTTGCTTGCAGGGTATGGGAAAAATCCTTTTTTGCCCTTAGTTCAGTACTGCTGTAACAGCAGTTGGGGTGGCCTTTAGGCTGTATTGTTAACAAGTAGCTGAAATGAAACTGCAACACATTCAAAGCACTGGACCCCAGTGTGATCTGGTGAACATTCATTTTACATGTTCTGGTGGACATTTCATTGTGTATCTACTGGCAGTTTTGGTTCAGAAAACAAGATAGATTGCACTGTGAATTTTTTTTCTGCTACTTTATGGCTAGCATGTCATATCTGTTACTGAGGCCTCTAAATCAGGAACTGACACTGTTCCCATGTCCTAAATGATTATATGACCCTTTAGGATTGAGTGAATGTGTTAATCTTTTCTAATTATACTATACTGTATCTGTTGCATTCAAACATGGTCACAAATAGGTGTTTCTCCTCCCATAGATGTACATGGCAGAAGGCCAGCTGGAGCTGCACCAGGTCCCATTTGCAGCCCAGTGGCCATGTGTTTGGGGGAAAATTGAAGAGCTTAGGTTCATGTAAAACACAAGAAATAAAGATGCTGGAGCAGGATGAGATCCAAAATGATGTTTTGAAAGTTCTGTCTCTTTTGCAATACAAGTCCTCATTCATCATGCAAATTTATAATTTTCATGCAATTAAACAATCATTTTCGTTATGAAGGTGAGTTTGATTAGCTTGTACAGTTGACAGCTAGTAAAGCTGTGTGAAATATTCATACACACAAAAACTCTCCTCCTAGTGGGAAATTCCACTTTTTACTGGAGAAGAGGCATATTTCCCTTATCATGAGCAGAGAGGGAGGATGAGAATTTGTCCTTGTTTATCTCACTGCTGGCTGTAACCCGAGAACTTTACATAGGTGATCCAAACTTGTTAGTGTCATGATATAAAGCCATGACTCAGGAATGTGCCTGGCTGGATCCTCATTGATGCTGCCACAGCGGCCATGTACAAGGACATTAAAACAGTTGTAGAAATCACAGACACTACTCATCTTAAAGCTCTTAATGCTCCCAGAGTGACATAAAAGCACTACAGGTTAAATAAAGCCCAGCCCTATGAAATTCAGATGCACAGTGGTCTGACCCCCAGTTTCACGGGGGCCAGTGCAGCAATGCCAGCTGCAGAAGTGGGTATTTACCACCATCCCTTCCCCTTCTTGCTGGTGACAGCGCTGCCTGAAGCACTGGGGTGGATACATCTGACAGATAAGCGTTATTATCAGCTTAGTTTGTCATTCAGCAGCAATAAAGCTGCCAGCAGAAGGACTCCGGTCAGCATACGGTGCATCTCCACTGGGGGCTATGCCAGCATGTCTGCTGTGATGGAAATGTCCTGGTGTGGGCAAGCCTGGGTCTCCTTCTGCTATCCTGAAGGAGTTTTGGAGCATTACCTGGTTGTATCACCCCCTGTGTAAAGTCTCTTTTACACAACAGAGGGATTTGAAGGTATCTTAGGATAAGTCCAAATCAGCCAAAGTGTGGCTAGTCTTCTGAAGCCCTCTGTGTGCATGGCTGCAGCCAGATATCTAGAAGTGCTTAGCAGCTCCTGAGGCCATGCAATGGAGTTGCCAAATGCCTGCCTAGGACCCAATCCAGCTTGGGATGACAGGACTCCTCACCTGAACAATACAGGCAGCCGGGTCATGGCACTTCCAACATCTCACCAGCATCATAGAGACGCCCAAATTCAGCCCTCATGATTCTCACAAGCTTCTTTGTCATGCCTCCCTGGAGGCAGGCCTCCATTTCAGGAAGTGTGGTGGCCTCTGCCATGTCTCAGGAGACCCCATGCCTGGCAAAGCTTCTTGGATAGATTTGTGATCCCTCAAGAGCTGTATGCACTGTGGGCTAGAGGGTCTGGGACAGAAACCAAGCCATGGGGAAGCTCTGCTGCTGGGGATGCAACACGCTATGTGCTTGCTGTGCGCTTGCCTGCTCCAGCAACCTGATCAGAGGCCACGCCATGGCCTAGGCTGGTGCTGTGAGCCATCTCCGTGGCCAAGGTTGGTGCTGTCAGTCATCTTTGTGGCCTCAGTTGCTGCTATGAGCCATCTCCCTCCATGTGACTCAGGCACATGACCAGTACACCAGATGAGTCCTGTGTGACTCAGCTCTATAATAGAGCTGTCTAATGATGGAAGGAGCAAGACATGAGAGCTATTGCATGTTGAAAGGTTGCAAAACTGAGAACTCAGCCAGTACATTTTTTTGATGAAGATGCTTAGGCAAGCTGGAGGTCAGGTTTTCTAGAGCTCTTCACTTGACAGCTGTCTCTCAGATGCATGTAACTTGATTTTAGCAGTCAGCATGCACCTGCCATATCCGCCTCTTCCAAAGACATTGGTGCCAAAACTAAAAAATGGGGGATTTTGGAAAGCTAATCCAGAGCTGCTGATGGCTGTCATCCCAGGTTTGATCTTGAGTAGCTACAGTTTGAAAGCGTGGATGAATGATTGGTTCGTGTAACTGAGAACTGCTACAGAGACGTTAGCTACAGACTACTTGCTGCTGCATTAGCACTCAGTTTAGACCTCATTGAAGTCCCTTCAGAGGGGGGTTTGGACTATCGGCTGATTCCTTCAGCTAGAAAAGTTCAGCTGACAGGAATCTTGAAGTTGAAGCATAATTCAATTCCAGCCCTTGGTAGCAGGTCTCTATCAAAACCCAATACAGTCACCCCTGGAAGGAGGAACAACTGTATCCTTTCTAGTTAGACTCAGATCTGCTGGAAGCATAGGAAGAAGAAAGTAGGTAAAATGAAGGAGAAGGAGAATAAAATTAATATCTGTCATCTAAATTTCCATTTGCTTTCCAACTTCTCAGTTTTTTTGAGAAAAACATCTAAAATAAGCATTTGACTATATGTACCACTATTGCAATACTCATTTTGAGGCCAAAGCATCACTGATTACGGACAGAAAGGAAGGGAATGAAAAGATACCTTCTTACTCAACTGATCAGTCCCTGGTGTGCATTATGAGTCATACCTGCTTATTTCACTAACAGAAACAAGTTTTTATTCTTTTTTTCCTTTCCTATTAGCAACACAGCACTGACAACTAAGGGAGGACTGACTGGATCATACTCTGGCTCTCAGATCACCAACAGAAGAGTTAACTACGTTTTTATTGCAGTGATGATGCACAGGTTAGAGGAACACAGCCTGACTTTCAGGCCTTAGGTAGTATTCACGGTCCTAGCAGCTAGAAGACACAAATGAAGGATTTTGCAATGGAAAGAAAATGTGACTCCAGCCCTCTGTGTCCACATTCACAGCAGATACTATGCAAAATCATGGCTGTATAAAAACCCCAGACAGATCAACAGACTGCTTGAAAAAAGAAGACTGTAGGACAAGTCCTACCCTTAGTAAATACTAAGCCAGTCTATGCCCTTTTTGAGGACAGAGGTGTGGTCTTGGGTGGGTAGAAACAAACCTGAAAGGGAAGGCAGTGGGGCACAGCGGGAGTCCATATAGAAACCAGGGAGTTTTACTGTCCCAAGACTGGGTGTCCATTCACACATCAGGCATCACTAGCTGAGACATGGTGTGGGAGGATGCCCTTTTCTCCCTCCCCAAGAAAATCTCCATAGCTGGACTTGGGCCATGCAAATGATTTTGTGAATGATAAAGTAACCAGTCGGTTGACTTGTCAGCTGAGGAGGTTTATGCCAAGGAAGTCCTGTTCAGTATCCTACGTGTGCCGTGACTCTGCATTAACAGCCTAAGGGCCAAATAGTCCAGCCTGTTTCCAGTGTTGGAAAACAAGATTTCACCAAACAGGCCAGCTAAACTGGGATTATGGCAATGTATTTCACACTGTTGAATCTGTCTCTTACGTTTGTTGCTAACCAAAACAGATTCTATTTAACCCAAGAAATAAGCTGGGCTAGTAGGTGCCAGTTTTGCATGAACCTTATGCCTATACCCATTTTCCTACCTCTATCATTTCAGCTTTCCATAATTTTGTTATATGTGGATGGATATTGGTGCCAGCAGTCTTTTTTCCCTCCAGTTTCTACAAAGCTGTTCATGTGCATGCTATGAACACTTATTTACACTCACTAGGAAGTGCTTCCAATGGAGGTTGCTCTCAAGCATGCTGCCAGCACATAGCAGAGGTGAAACCACCAGGCTGCAATAAAAAGTTTTGCCCTTGAGGCAGAAAGAGGGATGGAGACAAAAACCATTTATCATTTCCTGTCACTATTATTGTCTCGTGGTCCCTCCTCAGCTAATGCCAGACCTCTGGCAGTGGAGCGAGGAGGCATGGGAGGATTCATGCTGTGCGTCCATTGAATTAACAATTTGAGGGAAGAGGCTTCCAGTAGCTCCTTGAAGAATCAGTTAGAAATTAACCTTGGGTAAATCTCCTACTCTTTAGGTAGGTCCCTTTGAAGGGTGGGATTTGCCTTGTGAATTATTTAATTTAGTTAACAGAAAGGTTTTAATTCATTCAATTAAATGCACTGAAATCTGCAGTATTATCCTATGGACCCATTAGAGTCAATGGGAACCCTTCCAGTGACTTCAGTGACTTTTATTCTATAAAATAATTTTTCTAATTGTATTTATTTAATTCATTTAGTTGTATTAAAGATTTCTGGCATAGGAAAAAACATCTCTTGCTTTCTGAATTTAGATCTAATGCTAACTATACCTTGTAAAAGTCAAGGTTCAATGAAGGACTTAATTCTGTCATTAAACCAAATGAAACATCCATGAAGTCTGAGCTCTCCTAATGGTTATCAAACATGGAGGCAACTTTAATGTGTAGCAGAAATAAAGGAAAAATTCCTTTTTATCAGAACTAGAATTTAAAGTTTCCCTCTGTACTTTTGCTGCATTTCAATGTTAAGTATTTAATTTAGACTAGAGACCTGCCCCCGAAACTACTAAAACAAAGCCCTTAACAACAAAACATTTTGAAATACCAATGTCTCCACAAAACACTGATGATTTGAAAACAATATGCTTGACCCTTTCAAAATGTGCATCCTTACTCCTACGCCAGTAGCGCTTTTATTTTTGTAGCAGCCCAAAATCTGGCAAGACACTCATCTCTCCCATTGACATCACTGAATCATGGATCACTGCACATAGGCTGGAAGCTTGTATATAATAGCTTCATGCTAACGTTTATACACTTGCCTAATTTTACTCATAAGAATAATCCAACTACCATCAGAATTTTTTGGTTCACAATATAACTAGAAGTAATTATTTCAGGTTATTTCACACTTCTATTGTAAAAACAGATAAAGGCAAGCCGGATCACAGACGTGTTGTCCTCAGTGCACTCAACGATAAAATAAATGGTAGTCTGTGCACTAAAAATTGTACATGTTCTTTGACTCATTTATAAACTGTGATATGTCGTTGTGATATTTCTTATGTATATAATAACCTGAACTACTCACACATATATTGCTTTAGTGGAAAGTGCCGCAAAAGCATTTTTGTTACCTATCCTAAGACAGTTGCTATTACTTTTTACCTATACAAAGCTACAAGACGAGTCAGAACAGTTTCAAAGATTGCTCTTCACCAGCTTTAAATTATTTGCTCTTCAGCCAGATTTAAAGGTTGATATCTTTTCAGTTTTGAAATAGCACTTTTTCATCTTCAGCCTGACCTCTCAGCTGGTATTTAGTAACTGCACGAGTCCAGAATCTCTGCTGGGAGTCTGCAATGCAAAATAAAATCACTTCATTAAAACCAGTGTTGAGGTGGCATTAAGTTGAGGGGACAATAACTTCTTAAATAGCCCCAAGTTGATCCCTTGCTACTGTCTGCCTGTGGCCTAACCAGAAGATCTTGTAGGGCACTTCCCTGCTATTGCCATACCCTCTCTGGCATCTGTGTGTCCCAAGCTACAGGAAAAAGCTTGAATGACTTGGTTTTGCTTACCCTCATTTTGCATTGCTGCTTTTAGTACCAGAAGTGGTCTCATCTCTGTAGCTCTTAGTGTTTTGCCTTTTTTTGGTATAAACTTTTGTTCTTTCACACTTTCGCTGTGATGAGGGAGCAGGGTCTTCTTGTCAGCCGTGTATGCATAAGCAAAGCTATGTCAGGCTTTGAAGGCTGAGCCCAAGACAAAGCATTCCCACTAAGATCTGTTTCATATGTATCATCTCTTAAGTGTCCTTTAAATGCTGCATTAATTGTAAGGCATTAGTACAGGGAGGAATGTCTTTTTACTTAATGATTCATGACCAAGAGGTTTCTTGTAAACTTGATTCACTGTCTCATCTCCAGACTTTTTATTCTTCTATCTCACTCCTCATTTGAAGTAGCAATCTGCTACTTATCCTGAAAACAGTTCTTTCCAGGCCAAAGGAAATGGTATGAAGCTGCTTTTTCCTTCTCCCAGGCCTGCAGCCAGGACAACTGAGTCCAGAAACTTGCTACTGAACGTCAGGGACAGAGTCCCAACAGGGACAGATGCTGTTCGAGCCTACAACCTGGTTCAGAACTGGGGAGACGATGTATTTCCCCAGTTGCGAATGTCTTGTTACTTAGGAAAAAGAGCTGGTCTCCCCTTTTACTGTCAAAACAGAAGAGAAGTCTGGTGATTATTTTCCATAAAGTTTGTTTTATTACTTACCTTGCTGGCTGGGTGGCAATTCCTATGAAGCTCACAACTTTTATTCTTTTCAGTTGCTTTTTGGGGTGATGGGACCCCTTTCAGTTGGTAGGACTCCTTCATCACCCTCGAGCTAGAAGTGCAAGGAAGAAAAGAAAGAATTAAAATTCTGTACAAAGGTCAGAGAAAGCTTAAAGCCTGCAACTTGAAACCACTGGCATGGAGCTGCGGCACTTCATATTTCTGCTGGGAAGGGGGAATCAGAATAAAAGAAGTTCTTGTGAATCTTATGAGTGAATGCAGTGATATGTATATGCAAATTATGTGTGTGTGTGTGTGTATACATGCATGCATATTTGTTAATATTTATATACATGCATATAAAGATGTAAATCTTCAGGGGCAGTTTTCATTTGTAATCCTTGCTTACTCCTGGGTGATTAAAAAGGATAATAATAACAATAAAAAAAACCTCAAATGGGGATTAAGTCCTCAAGAGAAGAAGTGCTCCATTTATCGGAGCCTTGCTTATCTCGCACAGAGTAAGGGGATTATGCGATTGCTTTTGTGTTCTGAACGATTGTGGCTAGACGGTTTCTGACATAATAGACTTGCCTACTGAAATAGAAACATTACTGTTAGATGGATTTGCAGCTGGCTGCAGAAATGGGTTTGTCTGAACAGAAATGTCCCTTGTAACTTACTGAAACGCTTGCTCTGAGTGTGAAAGTCAGGCCTTTTGGGGAAGACATACACTGCCTTTTGTTAGGCTCACGAGACGCCATAGCCTCTGGAGACACAGGGGCTGGCGCGCTGTGAAGGGACCTGAGTTCGTAAGCCCTTTTGGATTGAAAATGCAACCCAACACTTGCGGACTGGAGGCTGGGTGTATAAGAAAAGCTGGCTTTTGAACACGTTGCTAACAGATGTAACAGCACAAAACGAGGAGCTTGGTTTGCAGGAGTGTGGCAGAGGGACTTACATGGTCAACTGGCATGGGCTGTCCCTGAGAGTAGGGCTTGGAAATATTTCTGTGCCGGAGCTCCATCTCTCTGGACACACAGAGTACCGGCTCCTTTGTGATAACCATCATTAGCTTCAAATACTGCTTGGGAGGCTTTGGGCTGTAGGGCTCCCTGCAGATCTCCCAGCCTTGCTCTGCTAATTCAGACTGACCCCCTCCAGGGCTGCCTGTCTGCATTTTCTGGCTGCTAACACACTCCTTGGGAGTGTTCAGTCCTGCTCTGCTCTCATGTCATGATCACAAAGGGGCTTTGAGTGTTAGACACAACTTTTATAGGAGCAGAAGGGAGCCTTTGCATCCTTTTCCAGCCAAGGACAGAAGTTGCCGCTAAAGGTGACACTGGGACGTGCAGAGCAGGGCTCAGTTCCTCTCCCTCTGTGTCCCCTGCCTTTCCTTAGGGCGCTTCTATCCCACTTTGGTAGCTCAGCAAATCCCATCCAGCGTGGCTGGGCAACAACAACTGAAAACCCCAGGTTGGGGCTTTTGAAGTTCTCAGTGTGGGGTGGGCACTGTTGGCTTCAGAGAAGCAGCACAAGGCCAGTACAGAGCACATGGGAAAATCTTCCCCCTCTACGTCTGAAATACTGCACCAGCACAATGCGAAGCCTCATCTTTGGGCTGCACTTTGCTATCCCTCCCTCCAAATCTCACTATATCCTTTCCAAACATTTTGTCAAAATAAAGCATGATCCTAGGGCCTCTCAGCTCTCTCATGTGCCCATGGCTGGCTGTCCCCAGGAAAGGGACAGCCTGGGAGGGATGTGCCCCAGGATGCAGCTCCTTAGGGGATGGTTGAGCCCATCTATCTTTTCCATAGATGGAACACACAGGTCGGAACATCTTTTGAGGCAAGGCAGCCCAAAGCCACAGGAGTGTCAGAAAGGGACAGCAAACGGTTAAGGTGTTTGGGCCATCACAGCCACATCAGAGCTACTCTCCTTTCCTGTTTTCATTCATCTCTGGCCACTTCCATCAACACACCCATTCCCACCCCTTCCCATAACCTGATCACTTTGTTTGGGGAGGACATTAACTTTCTGCAGTGTTGCTTTTAGTGTGAGGGGTTGTTTTTTTTTTCTTTAAGATTATGTCATTTTAAAATCATTTCACTTCTAAAAATGACAATAAACTTTACACTTCCCTGCTGTAAAACAGGCCAGTGCTGTCACTAGTCTGCTCCTTCTGGGGGATTTATAGCCCTGCATCTGATGTGATGCAAGCCTCTCAAATGAAAAATCATCACGACTGAGCCCATAGCACAAAGAGGCGATTTAAGAGGAACGGGAATAATTAAGGCTGCCCCTTACAAGCCCAGCACAAAGGCATTTCTCAGAGCAGCCTGTAACCTTAGTGAATAGGCAGAAGGTGATCTTAGCTGTCCAAGACTGAAATACCCCATGGTCTCCACCACATCTGCAAGTGAAGGTGAACCTGTGTCTTTGGATTTTAGCTACTGCTTGGGGAAAAAAAGAGACTGAGATTCTGGGGGGGATCCTTCCTCCCCGAGCCCTCCAGACCTTGCCAAACCTGTCTTGGGGAGGGGAAGATGCTGAGCGTGTGCCAGTTGCAGCACATACATGCACCCACACAGCTCTGCTTTCAGTTGTTCCCTCAGTAAGGAACTGAGAGCATCCTGTGGCCCCACACATTTGCATAAATAGCAGATAGGAGTTCAATTCGACCACGTCTGTCATCTCTTGTTCAGCAGCTGCTGTCTCACTTGAGCCCCTGGCTTGAGCTTGGCATCCCTTGGATTTGGAAACTCCTGCTACCATGTCTCCTGCATGAGCTGCTCAGCCTGGTGTTGGTCCAGGGCAGGAGTCTTCTCAGTGTCCCACAAAAGCCCAAACCAAGTGCTGTTTATATTCCATGATTGTTTTCTAGGGTCTTGGGCACTGTAGCCTTCTCTCCGATGTCTCTTTTCCTGAAGGTCCCTGCTGCAGCCTGCCTTCCCCTCAGGGACCCAGGCGTCAGGTCACCACCTCCTGCTGTGCTGCTGGGGGATCAAAAAGGGTCCTGTGGTGCACTGATCTTCGCCTCTGACTTTTTCCAAAGGCACCAAACTGCCTTTGGGGGGCAAAATCTGCCCAGCAAATATGTGTCCTCCTGCCCATTTACTATGTGCTTGAAATCAGAAATGTGAGAGCAATTAGAATTCAAACAAGGCATTTAAGGAAGAGAAAAACCCATGTTATAACTGAAATAATAATTTTGGTTATGTTTTAAAAGTCCCCGCCAAGACAGTTTCCCCAGAAATTCAGGGGATTTTAGATGGCCACTTTAAATGAACTACTGTAGATGCTCTGAAACTGGCACGTGTTGCATTAGCAGCTCTTGCCATTGAGCTGCTCTCTCTTTGGGAATGGAATTCATGTCCAAAATGTTAAAGGAAATGACCGCTCCAGTTAAATGACAGGGTGGTAATTTCAAAACCACACAACTTTAGTTTATCTGCCCCTCTTCAACTAAAAAAATGACCAGTGATTGCAACGGGAACAGACTCTGGCTGAAAGCTTTTATTAATTCTCACTCGTTATCTAGAAACATGACTGAACAGAGTACCAGCAAGCATGTTATAGAGATGCATTTTTATTTACACAGGATTTTGAACTAAATGATTTTTTTTTTTCATCTTCAGTTTCTGGCTTGGCTTTGTCTGCCTTTCCAAGAGGGAGACTTCAGACTGTAAAAGCCTTAGGCCAACTTGCGGCTGAAAGCACTCTAAGATCATCATCTTTGCAGAATTGTGCACACAAGTGGTGCAATTTAATAATGATAATAAATGTAACAAATATGAGAAGCGTGCCAGTGCTAATCACATTTCATATAAGCAGGCTTTTTTAGTCTTAATGCAGAAAAAAAAAATCTTTGTTGTAGCTCCTCTTGTTTGCTATAATTTCTGGGATTGTTGTTTTACGTACTTCTTAAATCCAATTATGAATGTGACTCACTGGTATTCTCAGCAGACTGCATTCAGGGAGACCATCTTGTCAAAAGTTAGACCTAAGAAAGTGGCTCATTTACTCTACATACTTACTTTTATTTTCTGTTTGTAGGGCATCGATGTAAATTCCTGATATTTAGATAATTGCATTGCTTTATTTTATCTGAAGGCATGTTTTTAAACTTGGGACTGTTCATGAAGAATTCTCTGTTAGCATTTCATGGTCAAGGTATGATAGTTAATTTTATGTGGTCACACCAGCCCAGTAGCATCATTCCTGTTTGCTCATTTGACAGCCGTAACAGCTAAGTTTGTAAAGAAAAGATCTGTATTCCTCCAGTATACTGGTTTTCACCGGTCAGTGAAGCAATGCCAACTGGAGATAGGATAGAGCTGGACTTAGCATGGTGTCCCAAGAAGAGGTAGTGTCCTAAATTTTTTTTTCAGTGCATCCCATCAATATGTCCTTCACATTTTTCCTAAATGCTTCCCCCACCATCCTCCTCCAAACCTCTCCTCCTCAACTTTCTGTCCCCTCACACTCCCTGTTTCTTTCAAGACCTACAAAGGAATTGGGCTCTGAGGAGCATCTGGAGATGGATCCGCAGATGCACAGAGCTGACAGTGCTGCTGTGGCTGTGCTAGTCAAAGCTTGATCCAAATCCTGCCTATCTAAACTTATCAAACTACTGGGACAAAGTTATTGGGTGTCACTCAGTCACGCTCACATTGTCCTCAGAGGTGAAATGAAAAGACAGTATGCAGCGATGTAGGGGGGGCACGGGGGAGTGTTCTCCTACTGCATGTGTTCATGCAGTATCTGGCTGAGGGTTGCAGCTGCTCCAGCTCTACAGCTGTTGCTTAAGAAGGGAAGGTCTTGTACATCAGCCTCATTGCCCTCGTTATTGTTGCTTCCATTTGGCTTCGTTAAGTAATAGATTATACTCCATTTTAGAGCTCCTGTCGTAATAGATGCAAATGATCTGCACTGTTTGGTTGCTTTTTTTGAGCTGACCTGCAAATAAACATTGATTTTTCTCCAGTGGTGAAAAACCCATAATTGTCTGAACATTGAGAGAAACATATTAGCTTAAGCTGTAAAATGAACGTGTAATGGTGTAGATTCATTCCTCTTTGCCCTTTCCGTCAGCACATTTCCTGGACAGATAGAATGTAAAATTGGTTTTTTTAGAAGGCAGCAGTTGCAGGCTCTGTCTTTGGGCACGTGGTGAGCTTAGGTAGACGTTAGGAGGAGATGCCATCTGCTGGAACTTTTGGACATTGTCAGAAGGAGAAGCAGAGTTAAAAGCAGCTGTGAGCAAATGATATGGAAGATTAAATTAATGCTCTATGTCCATGAGTAGCCACTAGCTAGGGGTGAATCCCACCTCCCACCTTCTCCACAGCTTGGAGCGCTGAAACTGCAGCTCTCCTCCCGGTGGGATGGTTGTCCGGCCCTTCTTGGCTGAGCAGCTGCAGAATCACGGCCGCCACCACTGTTTGCGGTTGCATGAGGCTGAGAAGGAGCATGTGGAGGGGAAGAGAGAAGGAGGTCAAATAGAAAGATTTAGGACAACCAGTAGGAGTAGGTAAGGAAGAAAGGAGAATACAAGGTTAAAAATCTAGAAATGTAAGTGGGAAGAAAAATGAGCCTACAGAAGCCTTGGAAAGGAAAGCTTTTAATAGCAGGAACCGCAATAACAATAATTGTCATCAATGGGGACTGATAAATGTGTGTCTCTAATCCAGAAAAATGTTGAACTTCACTGAGTAATGCTACTAACACCTTAGTTAAGCACTTATGCAAATGCTTGAATGATAAAGATAAAATTAAACCAAAAGCAGGAAACAACATGTCAAGAATAAAACTGCTAATTGTTTTTTGATTTAATCCTCTGATTCTCATTACTGCTTCACTCTACAACCCACTGTGCTTTCACTGTAACTTCCAAACTTTCAAGGTGGTTGTAGAGAAGTAGCTAGAGCTTAGTGCTTTCTTCATTTCCCCCCTGTGTGTGATTGCACTAAATGTGTTTTTAATATTGCTTTTTACCACTTTGATTTTTTATTTTGTTGTTGTTGTTTTTCACATCAGAAAACCACAAGGCAGACATTAGATATGATTTATCAGGAAATATCTGGGGCTATGCCAGCTGATTAAAAAAGAGAAAGAAAACAAGCACAGCACACATGGGAGCCCATCTGAATAAGATTCATTGAGCAGCAGTCATGAGAGAAGTTCTCTGTAAACTGGAGTTGGATGAGCTGACAGTAACAAAGATACCTGTGTCAGTTTGTCATGGAAAGGGAGAAATGATACCTCACAGTACATATTGATAGGAATTAAAAATAATAGGATCAAAAATCCTTCTTTAGAGTCAGAGTTTGAACATATAAAAATGTATATTGCTGTGGGACTTCACTTTCATATGCTACCTGAGATCAGGCTCAGAGCCTTACGTAGGGAGGCATTTAAAAATGGATAGGTTCAGCAGGATTCTGCTCCTGTTGGAGAGGATGGGAATGGGCATGCGCCAGTAGATGCTCCCACTGACTCTAAGTCCGGCATTAAGCCCTTGGGAACCATGAACCATGGATCTTGCTTTAGCAACAGGAGGCCTTGGCATCATCCTTAGGTGGATCTTGGAGCTGAGAAGTAGAAAGAGGACAGCCAGGCTAAAGAAGACAAGAGTGGGAGAGGGATCGCAAACAGAGAAAGGAGGGAGCAGAAATGTAGGTGCATCATATATCTATTAATTCAACTCAGAAGCTCCATGTCTTCCTTGCTAGCTCGTAGTAATGACTTGTAAAACTGAACTGTTATAAACTTGTAAGGTTTAATCTTCAAAGCTCTTCAAAGACTGTATCTCAAAGTTCTGGAGGAGTTAAGATATAACGGTGATGAAAAATAATAGGCAGTCACATAGGCAGCGGGGTAGGTGGGTGTGTAGATGGCTAAGCAGCCAACCAGCTGGCCAGGGATTTAAGAAAGTGACCTTTGGATGACCTGTGTTTCATTTGCTTGAAAGTTCAAATCTTTTCTCCCTGACCTGGACCCTGAAACTGGCCACTGAAGCATTTGCAGTTTGTGGGGGCTCTTATGCTGGTGTCCATGAGGGGCCATTCCATGAAGTGCCTCACCCTCAGGCATGGGCTCACCTACTCTTCTGGTCCAGCTGAGTGCATGGACCTCCTCCTTCAGAGGGAATCCATGCTATTGGAAGCATCATTGCCAACTCCTCTCAAAACCAAGGAGACATCATTTGGGTGATCTCTCCCAACAACATGAAGATGGGAGAAGAAGACCATTTATGCCATCCCTGCCACCAATGAGTTTTATGTGGGCTCCAGATAGCAGCACCATGGGAAGCTTAGGGGTTGTTCCAGTTAAGAGAAAAGAAGTGGATTGCTGGGAAGGGGAGGGAGGACTACTATTGAAATTCAAAGCCCTCCAAGCTTCTTGAATTTAGTTCTTATATCTGAAAAGTTTTCTTTGTGCTTGTCCCAAGACTTTAAGACCATAGAAGACAATAACACCAGAGGACTTCTTTGTCAGAATGCAATAATACACCCAATGTGATTAAATTAAACTAGTACAATACTAATAACAACTCCAATAATAATAGTAGCCAGAGGAAGAAGGGAGGTTGTAAATCCAGCTGTTTGAGGAATTCTACATGTACCCAGATCCATGAGCAACATTGCTGTTCTCAGCACTGCAATGCTTCTTCTCCCTCCTAGTGAAAAATAGGGTACGCTGTCCCTCTACAAAATGTGCCAAATGACATGTGAGTCAGTTCTAGCGCTCTGAAATCCTATCTGGAATGCCAGGGGAGTAGTTAAGCAGCTGCCTTCTTATTGTCATAAAACTTGATAGCTTTTTGCAAATGTGTACAAGCAAATATTTTGTTTGCTTTTATTGTGTTTGAACATGCACACCGCCAAAAAGCTAAGTACCTCCAACAAAGTTTGGTATTAATTCTTTCCCATCTTCACTTGGTTGCTTATCGATTTGGCAGGAGAAGGAATTGACAGGATTTAGAACAAAACAAAAAGTAGCCCCAACCTCGTTGTCAAGCTTGAAAATTTTTAAGAAATAATGAAAAGAGTGAACATTTGGAAGTAAAAAAAATTGTGGGTTTGTGGAGTTGGAACAAAAAAAGGTGGAAGGGTACTGAAATACCTTCATTCACGGTTTAAAACAATTGCTCCAAGCAGGAAACCTGGCACTTGAAGCTTTTATTAAATCAATTCAGAGGGATCTGTTTTCAACAAATGAGATAAATGTCAAGATGAAGCTTTTAGGCACTCACAGCACATCACATTTTCCTTCCCCGAGAAAGTAGAACAAAAATGTGCACAAATAAAATTACTTACATATGTAAAAATCACATTCAGTTTAAATAATCTTTTCTTCCTGCCTGGATGTATCAACAGGGTACCAGAGCTTAATGTAATCTTTTAAGAATATGATTATTTGAGAATGTTTTCATCCCCTCTACTCCATATTGTTAACCTACATCAAAGCAAACATGTAAAAACATACTTACCTGGATAGCATCTTTATTTTGGTGACTGTGGTTCTGGGTGCTTCCTCTGTGTATATGGAAAGGGACATTCAGGCAAATCAATAATACTTCTTTAAAATTTTTTTTGCTTTCATCCATTTAGCAACCTCTCTCTTTCTTTTTGCTCAGTCTCTTATCTCCCATTATGTGCTTTTCAGACTGTTCCAGCTCCTGGAAATGTCTGTTTTTCTGCTGCCTATTCTTTGCTAGCACAACCTAATGCTGCCAGGTGCATTCATTGTGGTGGACAGGAGGGAGGACCTGGCTTGCAGACAAGGGCATGGTGCTCTCATCTGCAGCTTTCAGACTTCCATTGCCAGTTAGTCCAGAGGCTTTCCAGCAATTGGGTCCTTTGCATTTTAGTAGCAATATGGCAACAATTTTAGATGCTTATATTCCCTTTTCTTGGAGAAAAGAGACAGAGAAGGTGCAGTTTGAGAAAATACTAAAACACTTCTGGGTCTTGTGAGGTCATAAACTGTGGGATGACGCTGGTCTCTTCATGCTGACTCCATTCCCTGAAGACCCCAGTGTTACGCCTAAGCAGCCACAGGAAAGAAGGAAGTTTTATTTCCAATTTCTCATCAGAAAACTGCCTGATTATGCCTTTGCAATACAGAGGAGGGAGGGTACAAACAACTTAAAGAGCTGGGAGGGTGCTGAGGGAATCTTTCAACCCCAAAGCACTGAGATTTGTAATCCTTACTCAAGCTAAGGAAGGCTATTGTCAATAGTCCCTTGATATTTAAGCTCTCCAAACCACTGAGTCATTGGGCCTACTCATCTGAGTCATTACAAAAGGGAGGGATTGCTCCTGTTGTACAGAGGAGTTTAGCAAAGGCCAGTGTTCAGGGAATATCCCACCGGACAGATCCTCTCCCATCTAAATATGAAAAGTGTTCAAAACTCGACAGAGTAGAGCAAGAGAGAATCAGGGAGAGGATGTCAGGTGGGAGGTGGAAAGCAGTGATGAGCACAACAGGTCAGCTGACTTCTGCCTTCTCCAGAAGACGTTCAGCCAGTTTTCCATCCCTGCTTCATATGATTCACGCTTCGCTCTCCCAGCATTATTGATAAGAATCTCAAAAGATCAGAGAAGGAATGAAAAGAAACTTTGTTTCTTGCCAGGTGAAAACATCAGCCAGGGACAACACAACTCCAGGAAAAGCCACGGAAGAGAAAAAGTATAGTTCTGATGGCTCACATTGCTGGTTACAGAGTTTGGCAGAGACATTTAGCAAATCTTTCTTAATGAGCTGTCTGTCAACGAGTAGAAAGGCCCAATGGTCATGCAGACTTCTGTGCTGGGCATCTCTGGCACAAGTGTCTGTCATGTTTACCTTGGCCTTTGGTAAAACAATGCTGTTTGGTCTTGTGATGGCATTGAAATACGGAACTCTGTCTTCTGAGGAAAAGCTATGGGACATCTTAGAAAGGAAATCAGGAAGTTTCCCCATGTATTACTGTCACTGAATGCTTTCTTTGAAAGATTATTTCTCCAGGAGGCAGAAGCTTGGTTTCCAAATCTTTCCACATCTACAAATCTGTACTGTCTTTTTTCACCTCTTTCTCTTAATGTAATGATGCTCCAGCCTAACATATCTAGGGAGAAAAAAAGCCCATGTGAGTCTTTATATTTTTAGAGCTTATGGAAGTGACCCTGATTCAGTCTCCAGTCCGTATCTGCCCATACCAGCTGTATGCTTCGTTTGGTCCCCAGAAGATTGCAGGAGAGGTTAAGATGACAGGAATTTCTCAATGATCCTTACATTTTTCTCACTTCTCAAAACATGCCTGTGATAGTAAGGAACCTCAAGGTAATAATCCAAATCTTAAGGTAATAATCCAAATGTGGTAGCTTTATTTCTCCCCAAGATACAAACATTGGGATTGTGTCCATTGTGTCAGCATCTCACATGTTGGCTTCCAAGGTAGAAGATGAGGGTAGAGATTATTAAGTGTGACACTCCAATGCTATGAAAGCTATGGACATTTGTCCTCAAAGGGCACCTGAGATTTTTCAGGTACAGGCATCGCCAAGTAGCCAGAAAGCCAGCATAACCAGATTTGTACTTTCCACTGCTTTGCAGGCACAGGGACAATTTCAAAGCCAGGGTCATGCAAGGACAGTCTTGGCCAGAGACAGTAGTACCTGCAGGACCATTCTAGCTGGCAAAGGTTAGAACAGACTTCAAGATGCTTCAGCTCACATGTAGGATTGTGTTTTGGCATCTCTAAATGCCAGGATGTAGGATATTGGGATCCTTGGGTTTTATCCTGGGTTTTGGAAGTGGTCTGCTGGTTGGTTACAGAAAGTAGAGCCAAGAATGTAATTTGGGAGTGCCAGCATGGATGGATTTCAGGTCTGTTTTAGCAGATACCTGTTTTCTGCTCCCCATTTTACTTAAAGGGAAATCCCACTTCCTTTCAGTTCTCTTATGTAAATAAGGAGATGTGGAGACTCTTGTCTAACAAAGTTCAGACTATCAATTGGCTAAGAGAGAAAGTCAGATCAAGTTAGGAAAGAAACTGTGGAGATAAATGGTCAGTTTCTTAATAAAGGAGTTTTATCATTGGGATTAAGGCCAGGACCTTTGATGTGCAACAGACATACAGATCTAGAAAAAGGGGTAACAGAGTGATAAAGTTTGTTCATAACACAAGTTATTCAGTGTAAAAACAAAAGCCAGCTGAAAAAAGTGGAGAAAATGCTTCTGAAAACTGAATGACTGTATGAAATGGTGAATGCCTATAAATACAGAATAATGGACATGGTTACAAGAAACAATTCTGTGTATATGTACAAAATCATGAGCTCTGATTTAGCTGCCACTGCTCAGGAGAGATATATTGACTTATTGTGAGTAGTTCTCTGAAAATACTAGGATCAACAGTTACCGGAAAGGCAAATAGCAGGTACAAAGTATTAGAAAGGGAATAGAAAGCAGACTACAAAACATCATTATCCCAATGTTTCAACCCATGATTCACCCACATTTTGACTTCTGCATTGCAGTTCCATTCTCCCTAGAAGACGATCAGAGAAAGGCAGCAAAGATGATCAAGATGTATGAACGGCCTCCAGTTGGAAGCAGATTAAATAGTCCAGTACTCTTCAGCTTGAACAAGAGAAATCTGGGAGGGCCTGACAGAGGCATACAGGTGTGAATGACATGGAAAAGGTATATGAGGGGGACAAACACACTCTCTGCACTCTGTTCCCAGTACTCCAGGTATTTATTACCGGTTGCTGTTGGAAACAGGATGCTTAGACAACTGGAGCTGTTTGCTTCTTATGCTCTTCTATTTAGAATAGAATAGAATAGAATAGAATAGAATATGGGATAGGAAAAAGCTGTTACAACCAACTGTAATTCATATGGGAAACTTGTATTGGATCTTGCTGTATTGTGGTCATATCGCTGATTTTTGCACAGTATTAAGGGCAGCAGAGAAGGTCAGGCCAGGGTTTCTGCTGAGGCATCAGTTACGATGAAGAGAAACAAGCCAAAGTTTAGCTTGTGGGCAGAAATTTCCCAGAATACATTGGCAACTGGGCAGAATTAGTGCTTTGGCTTGGCTCCCAAGCACACTGGCTCTCCGTTCCAGCACAAGAACAAACCTAGGCAGTGTTTTGTAAGACGAGTCAAATTCCTCAGAATGGACCTGATTCAAAAGTATCTGCTAGTCCATGACTGTCCCTCAAGTCTAAGGGTTATAGCAACTCCACTAGGCAGGAATAAAGGGAATCACATGGTGATGCTTAGTGAAGCCATTTCTGCTGTATAAAGTTGTTAGCTACCTATCAGCAATTGGTATGCATCTGTCATCATCATTGGTAACACTCAAACAGTTAACACGCCCTTTGTTAAGGAGCATCATGAATAATTGTTTTGTCACACTGATACTACTAATAAAAACTAACATATTTTCTATGATTACTAGTGTTGTCAAACTGTGTACTCAGCTGAGTGTTTCAGGTATCTTATCTATAGTTGTTATTTTATCTCCAATGATAAGTGATCATCATTTTTGTGAAGGACCTCAGTTCAGATAAGGATCCCACTTCGCTACCCCAGTATCACAACATTGCGAGGACTCGCCTTACTAGGGCATCACCGTTGCCGTGTAAGAGACAGGAAGTGGTAGGATGAGACAAGGTGCACACAGGAAGGCTTTCATTCATGGTGGTCTTGGATTTGGGGTAGATCGGTTTCCTCACAGCACAAGAAGGCTGCAGGAGTGGCTCTGATGCTAGTGGATGTGGTTTCCTAAGCAGGGAGGTTCACCTTTGGGTGATGTGTAGGCACCTTAGGGTTAACTTGTGGCACTGCTTGAGGCTCGCAGCAGAGAAACTGGGAGTGTCTGAGAAGTTGATCTACATGCTGGAAATGGTGTGCTGGAAACACTAGCTCTACCAAACTAATTTTCCTTGTTTCTGAGCTTGCTCAGGGGTACCACAGCATCTCTCCAAGGCATAACATTGTGCAGCACTCTGATAGTACCTCCAGAAATCACATGGATGTGCTCTGTTAAAAATGGGAAGGAACTAAAGGTCCTTGCCAACACACTTTAGAACTGACTATGTCTTAATTTATCCATGGCAGAGTGTCTTACTCAGTAGGTGAGAATTTAGCTATGAGTATACTGAGTGGCAGCCAACTTGGAGCATGAGTCTAATTTACTGTAACTCTTGCTGCATTCTGTCTGATCATTATCATGCTGAACAAAATGTTTTTAAAGTGCTTTTATAGGGTTGAGTGACTTATTCAATAATTTATACCATTTTGGAGGGATTAGAGGATGAATTTAAGTCATCAACTAGTGTCATTATGGCTCAATGACTACATTCTTTGTCAGGAAAAAAAATCAGTTTTAATTATGCTCAAAAAGACAGAGACCCTTTATTCAGCAGTTCCCCCAAGAACAATGATATCAAAGATGCTGATAGGTCTCTCAGCTGTAAAGAGGGCTGTCCTTCTTTGTTAGGAAGGAATATATCAGCTGCTGTCTGCTTATCTATATAACCATTGTGCCATTTATACCACATATTTTCAGTATGCCATGCCTTTAAATGACTGCTCCTTGCAGGGGCCAGGGATTCTTCTGCATGCAGAGCTGTGCAGACTCTTGGGGAGACCATAGCCCCGCTTCAGTTGGTGGGAGTTTTGCCCCTAATTTCAGCAGAGAATTTCTCTATGCCAGAGCTCACAGAGCAAAGAAAAGGCAAAGTCCTTGTGGTGACTCTCTGGAGACCTTTACTTACACCCGATTGTAAGGTATCAGCCTGGCCCTTAGGAATTTTTAAATGGTTTTTTTTCCCTTTCATTTGTTTTGTTTTTTTTTTTATCTAAACTCATAGCTGCCCTGGCTAGGGGATCACTGGTATCTCAAGGTGGATGTGCTTTCCACCAGTGGACTGAGCACTGCAAGATTTCATTGGACCCAGCTTATGTCTAATGCTGGCAGACTAGCAGCGTAACCCAAAGCTTTCATTTTCTCCTTAAAGATATCCAATGAAGTAATGAAATCCTGCTCACTTGACCTCTGAGCTGGCTTTTCATACCAGCTTTTAGCAGCTTAGGAAGACTTAGAGAGGAAAATCAGGTCATGTAGTGTGTGTGGACAAAGACTAGACAAGTCTGATTTGAGCAAGGGAGGAAAATACATTAGATCATCCCTTATCCTCACAAAATGACTATGTACAAGATGGGCATAAGTTGGAGTAATTCCCCCAGAATAGCTCAAGAGGTGCAGGCCAGAAGCAAACACATCTCTCTGTGAGGGTGTTTGGATTTGGAGTTCTCTTCCCATAGCTCTCCATGTCCCTCACTTACTAACAGCACCAGCCACAAGGAGACAGGCCACAAAACAGAAGCTCATTAAAGACAGGAGTAATGAACAAGGAACACATTCAGTTTAATGTCTAAAGGCATGTAAATTACTATTAAGGTCCCCACCTGAAACAATATTTTATTGCAAGCATTCCCCTCCATGCCTTTTGATGTACTATGAGTTTTCTAAGGTATACTTCCTCTGATTCAAAATGCCACCTGGCTGCTCCTTAACTGTGTCTCTGCCTTTCCACATCAAATGTACCCTGCCCCAACAGCCAGTGAAACCTGGAAATCTCTATATTGTGCACAAAGAAACACTTTCTTCCCCTCCAGCTGTGCTTCCACAGCTTGAGCCCTGCAGGAGGTTGGGTCCCCATGTTCCCAATATTTGTTGCCAGCACCAGAGTTTCTGCAGGCTAAACAAAGCTATTAATGACACATTTGTTGTCCTATTAACAAGTTAATGTTTTCAAAAGCAGAAGGAATAGAATATTGTATGTGGATAACTCAAAATAATAATACCATTCAGCCCTCCTCTCCAGTAATGGTGTTGGCTGTATAGGCCTTGTAGGAATCAAAGGCAGAAAAAGTGGATATTTTGGCCCAGATTCACCAAAACACTAGTCTTTCTCACTTCCAAAGTTTAACTGCTTTTCGACCAGACCATCCCAAACAGAATAAACTTCAGTTCATCCTCATAGCTGGGAAAAAGGACTTTACTGCAAATATGGGAAATGTCTTTATGTGAACACAATGAAAATACCCAGAACTGTGAAAAATAGTATTTTAAGTGTAATTATGAAGAGCTTTTTGGAATGCAGTGATATCCCACTGATAACAGGCTGAGGGAATTAAGAAACTTAAACATCTTGTTGAGTCGTGGTCTTGATTGCTAACTTTGACACACATGGAAGCAGGGTAACAAAGTGCCATTTGCTTTTTTTTATAAAAAAGTCAAAACCAGCCTTTTTCTAATCAGTGGCATTACAATATCTTTTTCTACCAAGGCTAGAATGAAGGAATAGCATGACAAAGAAGCTTTGCAAGTAAGGATAATGCATGCAAGGGTAGTAACACAAAGTGCCTCCTCTCTACATTTCATTTGCTTTCCTTCTTTATGTGATGAGAAGGTGTGCAGTATTTTTGTGCATCCTTTGGCCTGATTCTCCTTGAGCATATCACAGCAGAAAAGAACTTGTCTTTATGTGACAGAGCCTGGTCCAAAGCCCAGTGGTATCTTTCCAATGCATTTGCATTTGGCTCTTAAATCTGTTACTACAGACTTGGTGCCCATGCAATTTCTTATTCAGATTTCTTACCATCAGGTGAGAATTGTCTCATTTCAACGTATAGTCTCATGTCCAAGTTAGCCCCCATGCTCCTCCACTCAGCAGAACAGAGACACCTCCAGACTCACTCCATCCATTTCAAAGGCCAGACTTGACCAGTAACCCTCTGCAGGCAATGAGTTGCCTTCACTCCATGAATGACAGGGAGAGCCTGGATGACTCGATTAGATACCTAACTTTCTAATGACATGAAATGAATCCGTTTCTGTCTCCTAGATGAGACAATACAGTAACTCCTGTCCATTACATATCTAGGAAAGCAGGGACTGGTGGGTCGGGCTATTAATATGGCTGTCTGAATCACTCAGTACTCTCTTCAATTTAGATGTAATAGTAGTTGCGACACCTAATTATCCATGTATAGTAGGTGGTCCAAATAGGAGTGCACAGCAGAGCAGCAGATGTGGGTTGCTGCTGTCAGATTAGATTGAGATTAGGTAAAGCTTAATTAACACTTTATTTTCGTTAGATTCAACTCTGATTAGTCACACAAAAATTATTGTGGAGAAACATGGCAGAAATCAGGAGGCACAGCTAACATTCTTATTATTAAAATCAAGGAAGCATTTTTACAGAAAAAGACCTTGCTAGTAAGGGGTTATTCCCTGAATTTGACACCTCTTTGGTCTGGAGAACAAGATGAACTTGGAACGAGCTCTTTACCATGCCAAGTAACTGCTTCATAAACTTGTCCTTTGTAGCCCTACACATCCCAAGCGATCCGATTTACATAACCATACATATTTCAACACACATTTGAGGTACGTTATGCCATTGGTTAAAACTCACATTATTTCACATCATATCACTTCTATATTTGTAATAACAAGAGGGACACAGTATTTTAGAGATGTTTTATGAAGACTCCTAGGAACTTCAGTACAATTTATCAAGGGTTTTAGCATCAAATCCCACAAATGTCATATCAGAACTACTTGCCACCCAGTATCAAACCTTTATCATGATATTCTGAATATTCTGAACCCACAGTTTGACGCATCACAAAATTTTTGACATATCACAAGATTTTTGCCCTTCTCCTAATCAACAAATGCAGGTAAATTCTTCTGTGTCAGAGTCTCCTCCTGTTGCTTGAATCCACACAGTCTCCAGCCTGGTAAGCTTATTCTGCCTGTAACATCTAAAAAACTTGCCCAAAACTTTTATGTGGCCCTGAGGGAGGAGCAACCTGCAAAGCAGCCTTCAGGTAAGATTTATTTCTGTGCAAGATAGTACAAACCAGTGAGCCAACTTTACTTTGAAGTTAAAGGAGGCATATGCTGTCTATTGCCCAAGAGTGAATCTGACTTTTGCTTTTTAGGACAGGGAAAAGGATGTCACAGATCAATATATTTATTCAGTAGAGCAAATATGCAGGTTTAGAATATCTAGAATCCAAAATAATCAAAGATTGCAATAAATGAACACTTCTCTTTTGTCCGATATTGCTGTCCAACTCTCAGGAGTGTGAAGGGATGACCTCTACAGGCCAAGCCAAATCAAACCAAACCAACTCCTCTTTTTTACCTCCGTACTGCCTAACCAAGTATTTACAGAATGTAGTAAAACTCCACGTAGTTCATTTAGTTCAACTGGTTGCTCCTTTTACTTTCTCTCCTCATAAGCGTAGTTAAGTGGTCAGCTGGGTGTTTCTACTTCAGTGTTTTGTCTGAGCTGTCTGATCCAACACATCTCAACAGGCATTGCAGGTGCCTATGAAAGGTCTCTTACTGTACTTTTATCTCCTCAGCTCTGCCACCAGACAGTGAGAAGGGTATACTCTGTCCCATGAAAAGCCTGATACCAATAAATTGAGTCCTTTCTTGGTTTATGTGTTTATTAAATCATGTGGCTGTGACCATCAGGGTGCTGAACACCTTCATTCTCAAGTCTGCTTGCTGTCTTGTTCATAGATTGTATTCAAGGTCTCCAAATTGTTGGGGAAAAGCTAAGCAATGTAATGTTGACAAAGGATTTCTATATTAGTTGCTTCTAAAGATGATACTACTTATATATTTTTAGTATGTGCTGTGAGACTGAGGAAGAAAGGGCTGGTGTAGGGAACACAACAGCAGTGGGGAGGGCACTGAAATAATTCCTCCCTACAGGCGTTAGAGGTTGAATGCCAGTTGAAGCCAGGCTATACATTCAAGCAAGGAAAGTTCACAGTGAAGTTTCCATCATCTGCATTTTTGCTGACACATGAAACAAGGACCTAAGGACCTCTCCAGACAGAATAGCAGGAACATGGAAAACTGAAACAAAACATTTAGCTACAGCCACATTTAGCTGCAGAAAAGAGAACCTGTTCCTGCCAGGATGTGCTCACTAGCACTCATGGTAACTTAATTAAGAAGTCATGTTAGACAAAAGGATGAGAAAAAAGAGAGAGGTCAGCTCACTCTTCAAGCCACGGACTAAGTTCCACCTCCCCGAGAAGATGGGGGCAGAACTTGAATCAACCCGATGCCTCTTCAAAGGCCTTGCCAGAAGACAACGCTGTCTCCCCCATAAGAAAGCCAAGGGCTTTCTGGCAAGGGACACAGCATGGGTGTAGCAGGCTAACCAGAGACCCCTAGTCCTTGTGCTGTGGGGTGCTGACCTTTGCTATTTCCCAAATGTGGAACACACCACAGAATAATTTGAGGATGATTTGTAGACACAGGCAATTGCATTTGCGCTTTCCCCTGCTCAGAGAAGGAAAACAGGACAGTGATACCCTGTCCACCTGTTCTTTTTCATACGTGAATAGGTCTATTTAAAAACATGGATGCAAAACAGGTTTTCATTGCTCTTGCACAAGAATAATGCAAAATGAGCAGAAGAAGTCCAAGAAGGTTTTTGTTGGCACCAACCTTCCCATTCTCTGGAGTTGCACATTATCTGATAGCTGGAATACGGCAGGCCCTGGATAGTCTGTTGTTCTTTCCCACACTGCAAGATTTGGGCAGTAAATAGCTTAAACAAATGCCAGAAGTATAATTCTTTTTGACTTCATCTGATTTAAGGAAGCGTTTCCTCAGATAATTCCTCCCAGGCATGCTGTCCAAGGCAGAACTAGTCCCTGGTGGATCGAGCTATTCTGACCTCTGTAGCTGGCTCCATTTCAGCTTTCTAAAGGTTGGAGATAAAGAACAGAAGAAACAACACACTACATCCAAGTACTGTTGCACCTTTCTTTTAGCTCAGTGAGATGTCAGGCTGTCTGTCCTTGAAGGGCCTGTGCCATACAGTGGTAGTGGCCCTCTGCCACCTTTGATTAACATTTTTTTTTCTGAAGCCAGATAAAAAAAGTAAACACCATGCAGCATTGCCATGTCCAGTAATGCTACCGGAGGGGCAGCGAGGCAATAGATAAACTCCCATGTTGGGGATCCTGGCCAGCCAAAGAGCTAAACTCTGCAGGGCTGAAAGCAGAAGTGGGTGAGCTCTGTCTAACTCTGTTACACCTTAGAGAAGGATCATAGAATCATAGAATCATAGAATACTTTGGCTTGGATGGGACCTTTAAAGGTCAGCTAGTCCAAGCCCCCTGCAATGAGCAGGGACATCTTCAACTAGATCAGGCTGCTCAGAGCCCCGTCCAACCTGACCTTGAATGTTTCCAGGGATGGGGCATTTCCCACCTCTCTGGAAAACCTGTGCCAGTGTTTCACCACCCTCATTGTAAAAAATTTCTTCCTTATATCTAGTCTAAATCTACCCTCTTTTCATTTAAAACCATTCATTACCCCTTCTCCTATCACAACAAGCCCTGCTGAAAAGTCTGTCCCCATCTTTCTTATAAGCCCCCTTTAAGTATTGAAAGGCCACAATAAGGTCTCCCCAGAGCCTTCTCTTCTCCAGGCTGAACAACCC